>JABEVS010000057.1:10628-219529 GCA_018290735.1 Coelastrella sp. MACC-549 | reverse complement strand
CCCTTGTCCTGTGCATGACTTTGGCACTATGCCACATGATCACCCTTTTATCTGCCTTGATGATAGTGATTTTGTCTGCTTGGCTCCCAGGCACCAGTTGCAGTCTTAGTGTGTGTGTTGTGTGACCGGGCAGGTCACCCTTGAGCGCCGTAACATGCGCTGCCACAGTCATTTATGGCTGTTGAGTCCCTCTACAGTTGCTGCCTTGCTTCATGTGCCTTGCATGTACTGGCAGTGAGTGTGGATACTAGGGCCAGTGGTCAGCCGACAAAAGGTCGGTGATGCACAGGCTTGGTGTGTATGTGCATGACTCTGTGTGGTCATTGCTGGTGGATATACAGGTCGCACTCAGTTGCTTATATGCCTGTGCCAGACCAATGTGCTACTAGTGATGACATGTGCCTTCCATGCTGAAGCTTGCTTGGCATACATGTTGCATCTGTCTATGCACATACTTGATGCCTGCAATTGGAGGAAGGTTGCTGGGGTGTGGGGATTGGGTAGGCCAAATACCTACTGGTCATTGCAGCCTGCATGGCTGGATGGTGGATTGTTGGACAGTGTTGTCCTAGCTGGGTGTGAGACAGTGAGTGTCATTGGTCAACCTGGTTGACCTTTGGCCGTGGCAGTACTGGCCTGACAGTACTGAGACCTGAGCAGCAGAGCTGGCTGGTCATCAGGAGACCACCCCCTTGTGACAGACACAAAACAAAAAACGATTGAATCCACATGGTGAAGCCAGCAGTCGACATGTGAGCAGCCTGCTGAGGATGTCAGCAGCACACTGCCGAAAAAGATGAGGAAGCAAGGTACATCTGTGTGAGCAATTGCCTGTTACCTGGCTGTTAGCACCCTGCCAGGCAGGGTCAATTTGTTGTTGTTGTTGGTAGTTAGGATATTGAGCGGTGAGATTCAGGCCCGTGCACTGGTGGGCCTTGTCTGCAAGTCGCTGTTCTCACCCCCAGACAGCCCAGACCAGCGCAGGCTGTGTTCAGCTTGTGGCTGGAGCGGCTGCGCGCCACTCACCGTTGCATTATGAGTTATTATGGCTTCTTGAGTGCAGTTGTATGGCGAGTACAGTAAACACCAACTCACCCGGTAAGGACTGGACAGGTCTAAGCAACCAGGCAGCATCCTTTGTTGCTGCTGCTCCCTATGCGCCTGCTCTTTTGCTGTTGCTGCTTTCTGGAAGTCTGTCCACCTAGTGCTGCTGCTGCTGCTGCTGCAATCTAAAAGGTCTCACTCTGTAAGATTTGGCTCTGCAGAGTCTGCTGCTGCTGCTGCTGTGAGCATACCACACATGCCACATTCAAGCTGCTGAAGCGGGTGTCTAAGGGCTTCAGCCTGTTCAGCCTGCTTTCAAAACTCATGCTGCTGCATCTAATAAACACGCACGTGAAACCTTTCTCTGCTCGATCAGCTGTCTGGGCCGGTAGCTGTGTTTCGGCAAAACCTGGGTGACGTTGGAAACTCCCTGCTCAACGTGGATCGATCTGCAGCAGTGACACAAGGGATTTGCAACATGCATACAACGTATATATTACATGCGGAACGTGCTTGCAATAACAGTAATGTCAGCAATGCTTTAAGGGGAAGCAACACAGCACATTCGTATCAATACGAAGCCTTGTATAGGTGAAGGCTGCTTATCTCCCAATTTGTTGCAGCAGTACGCCAGGGGGGGTGAGTTGTGTTCTTGCTGTCCGTTCGCTGCTGCTGATATCATCTACCTTGGCCCAGCCCGTTGGCATCAATGGCATATCATATCAGTATTGAGACAAGTTACCTGTCTGCAAGCATGCCAGACGCGATTTCCTTCTGCGCATCATGATTCCCCCCTGTCACAGGTCTGTTGACACGCCTCTGGGCTGCTGATGGGAGCGCACAATCACGCTGATGCCTGAAGACACCAAACCTGCATCTGGGCTGCATGCAACTGCGAAAGTCTTCGTTCCTGTGGCGCCGAAAACTGAAGGCAACGGCGAAACAGCAAAGCCTGCAGGGCCCAGTGCAGCAGATACCCCTGCATCATCCAGCAACAGCAGTGCCACGGGCGGGGATGCAAACTCCAGCAACGGTACACTAGCAGCGACTGGATTGCATGCTAACGGCAGGAGTACAGCAAATGCAGCCGCACAGCAGGGCGGGAAGGCAGGGAGTGGAGGGGGCAAGGGCGGCAAAGCAGCAGCCAATGCGAAGCAGTCTTCAGGCCCGGGCCTTAGCAAACTGGCCGCAGCTGCATCAGCACCACCCTTCGTTCCGGGCAAAACAGGTTAGTCTCACGCTTGCCATAAACCCAGATGGCGAGCAGATCAGGTGCTGGATCAAGTGCGCACAAAGCCTGCTTAATGCATGTCTGTTGCTGCAATGCATCCTATTTGTATCCCTACATAGGGCAACGAAGAAAGAAAGATCAACCGACATGTAGAGCCTTCGGCAGGTGCCGGTCTTGTTGCACATTGCTGTCTGAGCCTTTGGAAGTTAGTCACAGGCGGCACCAACATGCAGTCCAGCTTGAAGCACACATGCCTAACTGCCATGCCTATAATGTACTCAGCCTGCTGCATGCTGTGGTCAAGACAGCAAACTCTCTTGGGCGTGTGCTGCTGTTTCACACCCCAAAGGTACCCCAGCGCCATCTCCTGCGGTTGCTACTGCCAGCCAAGCAGCTGTGAAAGAGCCCAAGCAGCAGAACAAGCAGGGGGGCAGGGGGGGAAGGAACCAGCTGCAGGCCAAACAACAGCAGCAGCAGCAACAGCAGAAGGATCAGCAGCAGCAGCAGCAGCAAAAGGACCAGAAGGATCAGCAGCAGCAAAAGGAGCCACAGCAACAGAAAGAGCAGCAGCAGCAAAAAGACGAGCATCAGCAGGAGCAGCAGAAGGAGACACTCAAGGAAGTCAGTAAGACTCCTATTGGCAAGATGTCTGCAGCAGCAGCTGCATTTGTGCCCAAGAATCTTCTGACCACCCCAAGTGTAACAGCACCAGCCAGTGGTCTATCGCCCCCCAGTGCCAGCAGCACCCCTGCAAGTCAGCAGCAGCAAAGCAGGTGAGCTGGTGGACATAGTCCAGGTATAGGTTGTAGCAGCCGATCAGATATGTGTGCAGCATGTTGCTCTGAGGTCACAGGACCTGCTGGTGTCTTCGAACACTGGGAGAAAGTTGACTTACAGATGCATGCCTCTTATAGCACTGGCATCCTTTTGTGTTGTTCCTGCTCCTGCAAGTAAAGCTCTGACTCACATAGTGTTCACTTCCATCGCTGCCCTGCACCTGGCCGTGCATTCCCCCAGGCCACAAAGTGCAGCAGTAGCAGCAGCAGCTCGCCTCAAATCACCCCTCAAGTCCATGCCAGGTACCAACAACAGCAGCAGCACCTCTACAACGCAAACAGCAGCAGTGGCAGCACAAGCCAGCCCCGCACGATCAACAGCCACAGCAGTTCGTGGTCGCAGCATCAGAAGTGATGCCTCTAGCAGCAGAGTCAGCAACCTGGGGTCTGGCCCGGGGCCTAGCCCAGGCCTGGTGCCTCCGAGTGGCGTTTCTGGTATGTATGGGGCCGGGCTGGCAGGGTTCGCAGGGGCTGGCCGGGGCCTTGTGGGTATGCCTGGAGGCCTGGGCGGACCAAAAAGGGCTTTGCTGGGTCAGTTTCAAGGTCATTATGGGCAGTATGGTGCTGCTGGGTATGGTGGGTATCAGCAGCACCAGCAGCATCATGGTGGCCCACCGGGGAAGCAGTTGCTGTCAGGGCAATTCATGTCTGAAGGCTTGAGGCAGCAGCTGCAGCAGAATAACTACCTGGTGCAGCTACAGGTGATGGTCGGTGCTGCGGTGCTGCAGATGCCATGCAGCATGCCTTATGTTGTGACAAGCAGCAGCTGACCCAGCAATTGAGTATTTCAACATCCTTATGCAACAGGCTACAGCAGCCAAATCAGTGCTGCTTGCCCCAACGGATCATCCAAGACACCTGTGCACAGCATCATGTCATATGACTCGTCTCATGTGAATACTACAGCAGGCAACACCTCCATGTTGCTGCAAAGGCCATGTATTATCTGCTTTGCTATTTTGCTGCAGTACTTGCCTGGTGCTGATGAGCCACCTCTGCCTGAGAAGGTTGGCCACTACCACACCCTGTACCCATTAGAGGATCTTGCCGCTGCTGATGCTGCTGGGGGGGTGTCGGCTGCTTGGGGAGTGCGGACCAACATACTCAAGGGCATCAGTGCTCGTGATGGACGAGCGTATGCGCTGCGTATTGTGTGCGGCAAGCAGGTGCGACGGCTGCGGCAGGGATCAGTTTGTCCCTGAGGCTGTATCTAGGATCTCCAGGTGTTGGCATCTGGCATGGTCTGTTTGCTGGGCTGGCATGTGCTGGTTGGCGGTGCAGGGCTGTCATGATGTTTATCTTACTGTCAAACATCAGCAAGTAACAGAAATGAGCCGCATTTATTTGCACAGCTGCAGCACAAGGATACCGCAAAGACGCCAAGTTTGCTGCTGTACATGCTTCTGCAGGTGATACCCTCACACGAGATGCTTGCAGTTGTCCGTTCCGCTGTTGATGCCTGGTCATCCCTGAATGGTCACCCTGGTCTGTTGGTGCCTGTTGATGGATTTGTGTCAGCAGAGCTAGATGGCAGCCAGTCACTTGTGGTTGTTCACAGCTACATACCTGGTGCAGTAACACTGATGCAGGCACACCTGCAACCCACACAGGTGGGCAAGGGTTGAATGCAGACAGCTCAGGATGCAGGGCTTGTTAACACATACAAACGCACAAAGTGCTGCATGGGGCTTGGATCAATGTTATCCTGTCAATAGTCGCATTCAATCGATGCAATCTTCCTGAGATGTTTGCTAAGTGGCCTATGTGAACAATGGCAGCAAGTATAGTGGGCAGGCCACATCCCTGCAAGCACCTGCAGTCTAAATCAATGTTGTGACCGCTAGGTGCTTTGCGATGTTCAGGACCGCGAACATGGGCGCACTGTCCACAAACTACTCTTCAACGTTTTTCGCTGTCTTGAAGCAGTACAGCACATGTGCATGCATCACTGCCCTAACATGTTCTTGGTACCTTCAATGTTGGTTTGCAGACGGTATCGGGTCAGCTCATTCGCAACACTCCCACAGAGGAGCTGCTGTGGAGTTACACGATCCAGCTGGCAGCTATCCTGCAGGCAGCACATGCCACTGGGCTGGCTCTGAGGCCAGCAGCTCTTTCAACCACCAAGGTATCTAATCCCTGCCTGTTAGTGCGTGCTTCATGTGTGACGATCATTGCCCAGGAGGTTGCTGGGGATGTGTCCTGCTAGTGTCAGTTGAGCTTCTGAGCCAGTTACTACCATCAGCTGCTGATATTCTTGCTGCAACGGCAGGGCTGCAGAGCCATTGCCACATGTCAGCAAGATGCTGTGGCCTGCCCTCAACCAGGACACAAGTGACCGTCCAACTCCTCTGCACAGGAATGGTTTGGTCACTTCACCACTTGTGTCCTGTAGCTTCAAACGCTGCTGGTCCAATATCCATGTTTGTGATGTTTGGCAGCTTCAACATCATACTCATGAGTACTGCGTGCGTGGTTGTTGGTGACACTTGCTGTCCTGCTACTTGTTGATATTCTCCGGCAGTCTACTCAGTGCCCAGCAATTCCGGCAGTCTACTCAGTGCCCAGCAATTTTTGTAATACTTTCCTAACAACCCTCATCACAATCTCAAGTAACCCAGCTATGCATCAATCTGCAACACCACTTACTACAGCTCCTGTGGCTGTCCTGTGCTGTGAAATTCAGGTGCTTGTGACGCCTGTTGGCCGGTTGAAAGCATCTGGCCTGGGTATTGCTGAGGCACTCACAGGGGAAGTGGTGCCCCAGAATGCTGATGACCTGACACAGTTGCAGCGTGATGATGTGGTGGTGAGTCTGGGACCAAGCATGCCATGCCCTGTTGGCATGCATTACACACATGCACACACAGTTTATCCGGCACCATGTTTTCCCAGTGCCCATTGGCATCTGCACAATGGGCTCGCCGTGAAGCTCTCAAATTCTTCGTGACTGGTGTGCTGCTGTTGCAGGCCATGGGTCAGTTGCTGCTGCAGTTGGCGTGTGCAGTGAACGCCCCTGCAGCCCCAAGCCTTGACTTTGCTTCCATGCACTACAGCGTAGAGTTTGTTCGGATGGTGATGTTGCTGCTGAATGTTGCTGATGGTGCCGCTTTCAGCTGGCGTACTGTCAGCGCTTTCCTGGGAGAACGGCTGCTGTTGGAGATGGATTCCCTGGCCATGTTCAATGAGCAGTTGGTGAGCAGGCCAGCATAGGGCAGCAAGGCAGTCACTTATCAGCAGCAGGATCCATGTGTAGCATTACTGATGCTTTGGAACACAGTAGCATCTCAATCAGCTACTTCTACATCTTATTGTGGGATCTGGAGCACCGGGTATTTGAAAAGCTCGATAATCATGTCACTAACCCTGACCTTAATAGACGCGCCATTGATAGAGCCTCGAGCTTCTCAATCGCCTTGCTGGCAGTGTCTGGTGTCTCAAGTCCGTCGTTCGGCACCTTGCAGCTTGAAGAACTCTCCAAGGAAATGGAGAATGGCCGCTTGTTCCGGCTTGTCAGTAAATTGGGCTTTGTGACGGACCGGCCTGCAGATGGTCAGACACAGGGGCAGTCAGCAGCCTGGAGTGAGACTGGTGACAGGTGGATTGCATTGCTCTGTTGATTGATCATCATTGGCTTCAGTACATGCATCATGCAGAGGGTACACCTCACAGCCAGTACATCGCTCTACTAGTGAGCACACACAGGTTTGGCACTTGCAAAACCTTACAGCAGTTGAACACTGGGCCTACAGCTGTTAGAGCATGATGAAGCCTGTCAATGCCGTGGCTCTCTGTGTGTCAGCTGAGTGGCAGGTTCCTGCAGTGATGGCATCCACTGCCTTCAGTGAGACCTGGAATTTTCTGACAGTCTCCCCCGTGAACCTGAGCCTTCCTGAGTTTATTTTGTGCTGTAGGTACATGCTGCAGCTGTTCAAGGATTTTGTGTTTCATCAGGGAGAGCTTGACGGCGGGCGAGTGATTGACTGGGGCCACACAATAGAAGCCCTCAACAAGGTATTGCCAATACATTCAATGACAGTGATATCAGGTGTTCACCGGTGTATTATACTCTGCAGTCTGCAGGGCTACCTTATCAGCAGCTGGCCGCAGTGGCTCCTAGCATACATAGGACCTTCTGGCAAACTGGCACTCCACCTCCTCATTGATGCTGCTGTCAGAAGCAGGGACTGCTTCAGGTCTGATGTATGCTGTAACACCTCTAGCAGAAGCATGTGGCTGACTTGTACAGACACATTTGTTAGCTCAGTCAGCTGTTGTTGAATGGCCTCCTGTTGTTTTCTGGTTGTAGCTGGATGCGGGTGTGACGGAGCAGGTGCTGCTGCAAAGCAGAGATGAGCGCTCATTGCTTGTGGTGTCGTATGCAGACATCAAGGTAAGCTGCTAGGTGCTCCTGCTGGCCTGGGGCACAAGCAGGTGATCAAGCTCCACTATGCACCAGATGACCTCACAAGCCAGAAAGTGCAACAAGGCTTTTTGCCACCTCTATCATGTAGGCAAAGTCAATCTGAGTGATGCTGTTCTGCAGGGCTTTTCTACCTGCAGCCTATGTGCTCCGTCAGCTTGCTTCCTATCGCGACCTTTTGCTTTGTTGGCTTATAGCTGTGAGTGCTAACTTGGTTGCCTCTGCTGTTCACTTTGGCTTGCAGCGCTGTGTAGAAGCAGCTATATCAGAGCTGCGTACTAGGGGAAACAGCATTGCATCGGGGGGTGTGGGGCCGTTGATGCGGCCACATGTGGCAGCTGCTGGACTAGGAACTGCTCCTGCAGCGCATATGTATGGCGCCATGGGCAGATAACGAGGTATATTGATGACCATATAGCTATAGTGGCCGCCAGCAGGCCCGGACCGTTGTGGCAGCCATCTGATGGCTATTATCACAGCCTGATTACCAAGTGTGCGCCGTGTGGACAGCCAAGGCCTAAACGCCTTGCCCCAAGCCGGCTTGGCCCCAATGGAAGCATGCTGCGCAGCCTGCTGAGCTTGGTCCAATGATTATACAGAATTAAATCTCTTCTCACAAAACGATGTGTTGCTTTCTCGGGCTCTTCATCGATCCAAACAAGGCATGTTCTATTACGGGAGTTCAACTGGCATTGGCACTGCCAATTGGCAATCACCAAGTCAGTGAGTAGCGAAATTCGAGCTGTCAGCAAGTCACTGAGCCACACTGAGTGAGTTCAAAGCATCAACAGATTGTTGACATGGACTTCATGATCATGGCAGCAGCCTGAGGCTGTTCTTGAGCCATCTGTAGGTGAAGCGGTCCAGCCTGGCCAATGCATGTTTCAACACTGCAAAGGTTCAGCCTGGCCCTAGGCTAGCACCGTTTCATCTGTGAAGTCGGCGTTCATGAGGTTTAGGTTGTGGGGTATGACAGTCAATGCAAAGTCGGGGTTAAGCCCCTGTGGCACAAAAAGTCCGACTCGGAGGAAATGCAGCTGCTGCAACTCGCTGTGCGACTGCGTCCCAAAACACAGCATCTGTCGTAATCTGGCAGCTTCGAGCAGCGATGCTGAGGCAGCCATTCAGATCATCCTCTCCCTTTTTGTCCAACAAGCACCCGATCAGACCCTGTTCTCGCAGCAGGGCAGCCAACCCAGCCATGACTTCTAATGTCGTTGATTTACAAGCTGATTTGGTTACTCCAGAGGCATTTGAACCCTTTGGCCAACTCATTCGCCCTACAGACGATGGCAAACCGTTCGATGCAACAGATGCCCAACTCGTACTTGACAAAGGAACACCCCGCTTTTACATAATGAGGATACCACGACGAGGATTGAAGTTCTCCCGTATAACTTATCACTCCCAGTGCACTCAGTGCCTAGGAGGCCTGCAAAGCAGCACAGGAACCAGTCCTTGGTACATTGTAGTAGCAGCACCAACAGGCAGCGTGTCAGAGTACCCGCAGCAGCAACAATTACGAGCATTCAAGGTGCCACATGGAGTATTCCTTAAGCTCAAGGAGGGAAGCTGGTGAGCTTTAGCTCCTGTACGGCTACACAGGTCCCATATGACCAGCTGATTAGGCAGTAGAGCGCAGCAGGGCTGCAGATGCTGGATTCTTGATGAGCACATTCAGCCGCTTGATTACAAAGTGGTCGGCAGTCAGCCACTTGCAGATATGTTGTCAACGACATGCTGAGTATCTGTTCAACAGATACTATGCCTACATGAGCAATGCCTAGATGAGCTGACAGCTGCAGGACAGCAGCAGGATTATACAGCTGTGCCCAGATAGCCTGAATATGTGTGACGCAACTTTATCTTATCAGTCCTTTCGTGCTGTTACTCATCCAGGCATGCTGGTCCGCTTTTTGACGATGACGACTTCATGGATTTTTACAATCTGGAGCTCTCAGATACCAATGTGGTAGACCACAACACACACGATTACAGCAGCAGCAATGGCGTCACCTACAGGGTGCTTGAATGCTGATGGAAACCTAAGGTACACATCTTCTGGTGTGCACGCTGCTGTTAAAATGGCTGGTGATAGTTTTATGGGATCTCATGTGGCGCCACATGTCCACAAGCTATACATGCAACTGAACTGGTTGCATTGGACTGATTACAAAGTGATAAGTGAACAGATGCAGGTTGGGTCCAGTTTGTTGAAAAGGGATTCAGCTTGTGACATCAACCACGTGTGGCTTTCTGTCATGCACCTTCTTGTCAGTAAGGTTCTAATCATCGCTGGTGTGTGGTGCAATGCAGATGATGTGCTGCCCTAAGTGACGGCATATTGTTAACAATACAACGTTGCTGCAGTTGGTGCGGTCTCCTACTGCATGTATTCACAGATCTTGATGAGAAACCTATCACCACACCATCCAGCACTATGCCAACCAGATATCAGGTCTGGCAGTGCTGTTGAACAATGTACTTTTCCTGCATATGGCAACTCTCATTTACGGCATGATTGTCGCATTTCCTGATCAGCAGTTTCGTTGGCGTACTCTGTGACCCTGGAGGATAGGCAGCTGCGCCCTGTCTGGGTACTGCTGGTTGCTGATATCAAGAAGGACAATCAGGCTCACATATGCAGGACTCTTATCTTGTATCGTACAACTGTACAGTTCAACAAGGCCTCCGTGGACGATGTACACTTGATGGGCCGCTGTCCTAGGCAGTCCTGCAACCTTGGTTGAAGCTGGCAGCTGGAACAGCTCAAGTGACAGTCGTGCGCCACGCATAATGCACTTCGTCTCTGATAGAATCGGTTATTTCTGTGGAGATTTTACTAAGTGCTCCACATCCAGCTGCCCTCCGCAGCATTGTCACGGTATCGACTTGTGCAGGTCTACCTGCCGCCCATATGAAGGTGCTGCATGTCAAGTAAAGTAGCAAATGAAGCGCTCAAGGGCCAATGACAGGGGACCAGAGACGTCTGCTGAGGCTGCTCGACGGCTGTGCACTCGGGAGGGCAACAGTGCATCTCCCAAGGAAGAAACCACGTTCTTCTTCATCCGACTGCCAACCGGCAAGACAGTTACTGCAGGTATCTGAGTACTTCATGTTAGCAGTTCTTCATGCAGCGATCCGTCCAGAGAACACATATGAGAGGTTGTTTGTTTCGTGCCGTGACTGGAGCTGTTGGAAGAGCTTACCATGGTTGTGATCCAATGCAATGTACAATGCTGGGCCCACAATAATCTGCTATACTTCACATATCGTGTGCAGATCTCAAGCTCAGCAGCACAGTGGACGAGCTGGTGTCATACTTGGAGCAGAAGATCGGCCACATCAATGCGCCCTTGTCAGTAGTTGTTGGCAAACACCTGGCACCTCTTGATGAGACACTTGCAGATGCTGGTGTATCACGAGACTGCACTGTGCAGTTGCTGCTCACGTAAGGACCTTCGTTCAGAGCACTCCCGCTTGCAGCACCATTACTGCAGTGACAAGGCGGGCACACGTCATTTGCTCTTGAAACAGGCCAGTCATGGCGTCCTGTACAGAAAACTCTTTCTTAGTGGTGGAACTGCAGCCATACAGTGTGAGTTTCATCGGTAGCTACTTTTGTTGAGGGAACCAATGGTTGTGGCAGCTTTGCTGTCAGTGACCAGGCTGCACTCTGAGATGCAGTCCTCAGACTGCCCTGGCTGCAGTGTACAATTCGTTTCTATGTGCTGCCTGTCACAGGAGAGTTCTGTCACCATATGACTACTTCAGTCAGGAGATTGACAAAGTCAAAAGAATTTTCAACATTCTGCAGCAGCCAGGCGAGAACCGGGTCCAAGTTGTTGAGGTAAGACTCAGGATACACAGTTGCAACCGCCGGACTAGTCACCTGCCTTATACTGATGTGCTGTAAGCATGATAGCCAGAGCAGGTGTGCAGACAGGGTGATGCATACATCCTGCATGCAACAAGGTCCTCAGAACGCTATGGTCGTGCAGTTGCAGTATGCATTGTTGGTCTGCTGTTGAACCTGTCATGCACGGTGACTGTGCAGGGCTCCCTGAGCACTGTGATCAGTTGGCTCATTCCCTGTGAGGGGGGAGGCCTCTGGCCTGCAGCAATTCGCTTCAAGGAGATTGATGAGGTGGCAACTGTTGGCCAGCATGCTGCTGTGGTAGGTGAAAGGTGGTTGTCGCCATCATGGACCAGAAGCAACATCCTTAGGCAGTAGTATCCATGATGTGCCGGGGTTGGTGGTTACTTGTATGTTGCTGCAATCATCAGTGCTGGATCTGCTGTTCTGGAGTGCAACCCTCATCCTGCAGGGCTTTCAAGTCAATCTCACCACACGTGCCTTGTCTGCTGTTGGTATTGCAGTTGTCCTGTGCTCTGGCCAAGCATCCCGATGCCTCCCTAGATCATATCCAGACTGCTGTCAACTCGCTCAGAAAGCTGGCCCGTTGGTCCTGGCAGGGATTGCAGTATGCCGCTGGGACATTTGATAAGCAGGTGGCTCATGTATACAGGGATGTCCCGGTGCCTCCAAAGACATTCGCTCGGCTGCAGTGCTCTGAAGTTTTGAAGATTGTCGAGACCTGGTTCACTGCTGTGGCAGCACTCGTGCAGGTGGGCCAGCTGGAACAGCTGTTTTGAGGCTTGCGCAGCTGTGGTCGGGCACCTTGAACGGTTACAGCTCTGGCAGCTGCACCGCTGATCACTGACACATATGCTAGTCGCTCAGCTCCTGTATGGCTTTTTTGATTCCCAAGCCATGTCCCCAATGGACTTGCACGTCATGCACACTCATTTCGGGGCAGGCTACATGCAAGCCACTATCAGGGCAACAGCTCACATTGCTGTTATCTCAAACATTCATGTCATGAAATGCAGGTCACTCTGTATACCCCCAAGTTGCAAGAACAGGACTGTGACTCAAAGCGGTGCGTGTCCTGCTAGCAGTGATAAAGAGCTGGCAGGTTACTCAAGAGGCAGTGTAGGCAGTACCGATGCTGATGCCACCAGGTTCCTAGGTAGTGCATCTTCACATTCCATGCTTTGCAAAGGCATCTGCACATCTTCTTATGTCACATGAATGAATGACCTACGCACGGCGCCTTGCATTGTAGCACCGGCGTATGTTGAGGGAGGGAGGCCTGTGTGACGGGGTTCCCCAGTGTCTTCACGCTCCCTACCATTTATATCACATATGCCAGTCAGTATGGTGATGCTACAATAGTGGCCGATGCTGCTGTCTATTGGAGCTCGGTCTCACCATGACTGGCACGCCAGAGCGGGTGAGGAGCAATCAACCAACAATCAACTATAGCTCTGATGCGTGCAGGTACCTGGAGCTTTGTTTTGCTGAGCTTTCATCAGCCATAACTGCTCTGGTGGGCTGGCTCACTACGCCAATGCCAGACTCTATCCAGGAAGAGCTTGGCGCGAGGCTCAACAGTACTATACGACCCAGCAGAGGGTCAACAAGGGCTGCGCATTTCCCGATGCGTCTGTCCAATTGGTGTGGCGGTGGGCACGCAACCCTGGTCTCCCTGCTGGTACAGGCAGACGACCGTTGCCTGCCACCCACAGCAGCATTGCTTCATGGTATCACTGCAATGCTGGCAGGTAAGCTTGATGATTATCCACACTCATACAGTTCTGTCTGCAGCCTTCAATCAGCAACTACTTGCACATTCAGCAATAAATTTCCTGCAACAACGTCACCGCCAATGTCAGGTGTTGCACCGTTTACGTGTGAGCCTTCAACCGTCCGAAGTCTCCAGCTGCCCAGCCTTTGTCTCTACCAGGTTATACACAGACCACCTGTTTAAATTTGTGTTACACAGACCACCTGCTGTCAACATGCCAGCACAAGCTGGTGTCGCTACCAGGTCTGATGGCCCTGGTACCAGGCATCGCAGTCGTAGTCAGCTGGCAAGGTGGCGACGTCATCGCTGCTGCAGGGAAGAGTGCAGTACTTGCAGCAGATCTTGTAACAGTGGCTCATGCGTCTCTGTTGATGAACCCTGTGATCCTCTCATTCCTAGCTCAGCACAGGTCACAGCAGTCTGGCACAACAGCAGCAGGAGCAGGCTTGCAGGACATCAGCTGGGGTTCAGGTCCTGCTGCGACGACTGTCCAGTCAGTGCTGCAAACACTCTCTGCCTCTGCCAGAACGAGGGTACTTCATTCTGGCGCACGTTACAGCACAGTAGAAAGCAGCAACTTGGTGAGCCTCTGATGCATCCCGCATGCTCTGCTCCTCCAAAAGTTACCATTTGCGCAAGCCCCTTATGCACCATGCAACATAGTAGCAACGACTTCGTCTGCTGCTTACTGGCATGCCTCTTGGCATTCCATGTCGCGCATTTGCATGTTTTTTGAGGGTGGCCTCTATTTCAGCACCTCAATCAGACACCAATCTCAGCAACTGATGACGTTCCCACACCCACACTCACAGCATTGCTTTCACTGCTTCCCTTTGTTCACTCTTCTGCAGCATTACTGAGCATCTGCAGCATGGTTGATTACCTGCAGATCTTTGGTGGCTGTCACCGTGCTTGCTGGAACTACTTGCCGCTGCTGTTAGCAAGCCTGGACCAGATACAAGGGTTTGCTGATTTTGCTGCAGCTCATGGAGTCACTCAGGGAGCTCGAGCAAACAGGATGCCAGACTTCCTGAGGCAAGATGCTGCCGCACTGTCACTCATGCAGGTATGTTGAGGTGTGCCTCGTTTGTGAGCCGAAGCAAACACTGGCGGTGCAACTTGCTGTAGGGAGGTGCTCTGAGGTGTTTTTGCAACTGCCGCAGAGGCCATGGCGAGCAAAGAATCTTCTGACAAGCGGCTAGTGCTGTGAAAATATCTGAGGGACCGGCAGTGTGCAAAGATCGTCCAGCAGTGCCTGTCAACACTGCTTGGAGCAGTAGCTTGCTGAGGGCTGTGCTGGTGTACCTGAGTGTGCAGGCCTGGCTCCTACTCGATGACCTTGCTGGCGATGATGCAACTGCTGGTATGGATGTTGATGTGGCTTCGTTCCTGCGACACAGCATGGTTGACAAGTGGCTGTGTGCTGAGATGACAAGAGAAGGCGTAATGGCCGGGGTAAGCTTGGGAGACAGTCTATTTACTGTTGCTGTCTGACTGGTATCCTGCTGCTGCAGCGCATGCGTCACATCGCGCCCTGCTGGTTTGTCATGCCATAGCAAACCCGGCAGATTGCTGCCGAGGGATGCTTATTGTACTGCGTTTGGCATTGCTCAGTCTCAGCTGCAACCTGTTATGACCTTTGTTTTGAACAGCGGGTTTTGGCTGTGCTGAACGGATTGCCGTAATCCGTTCCTCCTGCAGCAGCTTTTTTGCAGCAATGTCTGCTTTAGGACTGCAACCTCTTTTGGGCTCCTTTTTGTGCGTATGGGTTGCTTGTTTGCCTCTCACAACTGGTTGTTGAAGTCAACACGGCTTTTGTGTGCTGCTGCTGCTGCCATAGGGCCAAGAAGAATGGACCATTGTAACCACAACAATGCTAGATCTTGTGGCCTGGCGACCATGTTATGCTCAAGTGCTCCCGATGCAGGTTAGGTAATGTCACACTGCTTTCAATCTTCGATTGCCATCATTGCAATAATCACCAAGGAGTTATTCCTGTGATCTTGACCTGCCTCATGCAGACACACAACACCCGTGTTGCAGCAGTCACTCGCCTCTCAAGCAGAAACTACGGTAGTCTTTCCAAGTGATCTGCATGCTTATTAGCCAGTGCCTGTCTTATTCATGCGCTGCACTTCTGTGCATACTCAGGGACTTTTGGTTGCGTACTATGGTATTCCCACGTCGTGCTGCAATGTCTACTGATGAGGAGGATGCTGAGGTGGAGATTGAGGTCAGAAGGGATCAACTGCTGGAGGACAGCTATGCAGAGGTGACCAGTCAATGCACTCACACCACATATGACACTCAACAGCGTGGCACAACTGTCATACATCCATCTACAGCAAGCACCATCCATAACAAACGCAAAAATGATCATTCTGCGGCTCAAAGACAACCAATCGCACTGCTGTCTCCATCTTGCTCACAAGACTTGCATTCAGCACGTGAGCGCAGGACATGACATGCCTCAATGCACACTGCTACTTTTCATCTAGCTCCTGCCTTTCATCAGCTTTTGCGATCGGTTGCTCTGCAGCTTTTGAGTCTGACTCCCGCTGGCCTTTGTAATGGTGTGAGGGCGAGGTTCAAGGATGAGGATGCTGTGGGGGAGGGAGTACTCAAGGTGGGTGCAGCTCCTCCCAGCGTTGAGTGCGGCTGTTACTTTGACGAATTGAGTTGTCAGTAATCAACACGTAACACTGAGTCACAGGCATCTGCTGTTGATTGCTGGCACCTAAACACCTTCCAGGCAAGGCCAGTCAGGCACACACATCAGGCATCAGCGCTTTGGGTCTCCAGCAGCATGAGGAGATATGCTGACCAAGGCTAGGTGGTCTCTTCAGACTTCGATCCTTCATCCTCTTGTGCCTGCTGTTGTTGCAGGAGCTCCTTGTTCAGTTGGCTGGTCAGCTGTTCAACCCCTTTGCTGCTCTGTTCCAGCCCGGGGAGGTTGACATGACAGTGATGCACCCCAGCCCATCTGCCTCAGTCCAACCCAACTGGCAGCAGTACTACAGACTGGCAGGCAGGGTTGTTGGTGGGTACTGCTGCCTGCACGTGCAACATGCGTGTCAGGCATGCAGTGTAATTTTTCCATACCATGCCATGTGACTGAAGATGCTCACCAGAGAGTTCAGTTCACAAATATAAGGCGATGAGCCAGCAAGATGTCAACTTGTATCTTCCTGGGCCTGGCTTGTCTGTGTACTTCAATCACCCATATGCGTCTGCAAACCTGTTTGTCATGGCGACAGGTCTTGCCCTGCGTCACCGGGTTCCTCTCGGCATTCGACTCAGCAGCTCATTCTTCAAGGCCCTGCAATCAGTTGAAGCCGCCATTGGCTCACTAGAAGTGCCACAAACACTCCTTCGCCACTGGATGGCAGCAACAACACTCAGCAGACAGACTGTGTTGGCAGCCGGACAGCAGCAGCAGGGGAGGGAGGCAGCAGCATCAGCATTGGATGGTGTTTCAGTCAAGCCCTTGGTGGCGTGGAGGTCGGAGTTCAAGTTTGTTGACAGTCCCTGGCGGGTGCAACTGCAGCTTGCAGACCTTCAGCTGATGGATCAGCAGGTGTGAAGTATGCTGCTAAGAGTCTATGATGCTGGCAGCCTATGATGCTGAAAACTGTTGCGGTGTATTCCAAGAGTTACCCTGACTAAGAGTGCCGTTGGTACTTGGCACCGTGTTGCTGTGGGGCTGACGGCGCCTGACGATGCAGATTACTCACGAATGCCTACACAGCTTGCAGGAAATATCCTTCACCGGCACAGGTGGTCAATGGTCACTCTATGACTTGACTTGACCTCAGTAAGCTCCTTGTTGTGTTTTGTTGCTGCTGCCCCTGCTGCAGATGTTTGAAAGTCTCAAGTACCTATCAACCACATCAGGAGCAGCAGATGAGCTGCACCTCACATGGTCAGCAGCAGCAGCAGCGGGGCTGGGAGCAGCTGAAACACAGAGGGCAGACTGTTCTGCAGAGAGAGCTGAAACCACTATGCTTGCTGCAGCTGATGAGGAGGACAGTGATTCAGACAGTAGTTCTGAAGCTGATGCTCAAGAAGGAGTGGTCCTTGATGCTGCAGTGCCTTCTGCAGCGCCTTTTGCTGCTGCTGCTGCTGCTGCTCCTGCTCCGGAGGCGGCTTCCTCTTGTGCTTCTAGCATTGAGGTTGAGCTTGTTCCAGGCGGTGCTTCTCTGCCTGTGACTGAGGGCAACAAGCAGCAGTACATTCGGGCACTGATTGAACATAAGCTGCTGGGTTACTGCCAGGAGCAGGTGCGACTTGGTAACAGCGGTTGCTTCCTGTGCTGCAGCTACTGGCGGTTATGAGCTGCACACTGTTGGGATGTCACTCTTGGCATCATGATGAATATGTCTTGGCACCTGGTGAACTGGTGCTGTCATGTTTACAAGGCACCGCCCTCATGCAGCAGTCTGTGGATGATCCACCTTGTGCTCATGCCCTGAACGAGTGCAGTGCAAGGCTGTCTTTGCCTCTTGGGCTCATGTGCAAACAGTGCACAGCATGAGGCCATCACATTGCCCCTTCTGCTGCCGCTGTTGTTCCTGCAGGTCCTGTGGTTTTATGTCGGCATGTGTGACATTGCTGAGGCCTCATCCCTTAACCTTTGCCATGGCCGCCTGCTGCTGCCTCTCACGCTGCAATGCTTTAACGCAGCGCTGTGCGGGTCACAGGCTGAGCTCGATGTTTATGCATGGAGGGCAGCAACTCTTGTAAGCGGCCGCCTGAGGGAAGAACCAGGGCAGAGGACAGCCAAGATGTTCTGGCAAGTGAGTCCAGGACAGCGGCCTCCGGTTTCTGTTGTTCAATGGCCACAGCCATGTCGTGGTGCTTGCACATGCTTTCACCAGCTCAATCTGCAGTGATGTAGCTGCAATAGGGCCTTGTGCTTAGCAGCCACCAAGCACAGACTGGGAATAGCAATCAGCTTGACGACCACAACCTGCTGCTTGATGTCGTGTGGTGCAGGTTGTCAAAGGCCTCAACCAGATCCAACTGCGCCAGCTTTTGCGTTTCTGGATTGGCATCACAAACCTGCCTATAACAGGTTTCGCTGGTCTGGGCAGCAAGTTACAGATTGTGGGAATCAATCCACCAGAACCAGTAGACAGCCCAGCAGCAGGTGCAGCAGCAGGCAATGGACCAACAGTTGCAGATCTAGCGGCAGCTCGAGCTGCATTCTGGGCTGATGAAAGTCGGTCAAGGGATAGAATCAACAGCAGAGCCAATGTTGATGGCGATACCAACAGCAGTGGTGGTGCAGCTGACACAGGGCTCACGGATGCTGGTGGCACTGCAGCACGGCCAGTGTTGCAACTGCCACGTGCACATACGTGCTTCATGCAGCTGCTGCTACCAATGAGGTACAAGGATGACACAGAGTTGCGGGAAGCCTTGCTGATCGCCCTGCAGAATGTGGACTACTTTGGACGGGCCTGAACCAGTTGTAAAGGAGATATGATGAAACTGTGCTGTCAGCTTATCCCTGACACCTGTATCTGCAGCAGTAATGTAAGTATAAGGGTACTCGCCGCAGCGAATAATTGTGAGAGGAGAGGGTTGTCCAGCTCCTTTGTGTGGCTGAGCGACACTCCAGAGGTGGGTTGGCAAGTGCTGTTCTGTGCCTGTTGATTCAGATTTTAACATAACAAGGCATGTCTGGAGCCTGTAGCTCACGCTGCCCACGGAAAAAACTTGATTGATTGGTCGAGACGCCCAACTATTCAGTATGGATGGTGACATTCTACTTGTAACAGCATTACTTTCAAATGCAGTGCTTGCATACCGCAGTCCTAGCGCAAGTTCATAGGCAACGTCGCTCATTGCCATGACATCCCAGTGTTACTTATCATACACATCAAGCCTATGCTGGAGTGCTGAAGCTTTGTACTTCCAAGACAGCAAGGCGACCTTCTCCGCAGCTTCGGGGTTCTTGCGCAGTGCGGTTGCTGAACTTGCGCCTGATCAACTCCTATCAGGCTTAGCCCCTGTTCAAAGATGCCAGTTCAAAGAGGTGAACGAAGCAGGAACAATCGTTGCTTACACTGCTCCAATAATCGTCACAGCACTTAACATCACCTGCTGAATTGCACTGACCTGCTCTGCCTCGGATTAATGTCTGCTGTCATTTGAATCAGTGCTACGGTGTACGTCCTGAGAAACGAGCCGGCACAAGCATGGCCGGTTTCTTTGACATCGGTCGTGAGAAGGCGAGGCACATTGTGGATAAAGTCTCAAAAGCCGCATATTTACGAGATGTTGATCGTTCTGGATCCAGCGCGGATAACATGGACGTCACCAGCAAGCTGCCAAGTGCATCCCAGAAACCATACGCCTTCACCACCTTCAAACGAGCGCTGGATGACACAGATACGCTCCTGCTGCGCGACACCAGCTTCAACAGGACTTTCAGCTTGTCCCGAACCAGTGAGCCTGCAGCCAACAGACCGCCATCAGCAGATGCTGGCACAGGCAGCACAGAGAGCAGCAGGCAGGGCCCACCAGCAGACAATAGTGCCTGGGATCTGCCTCTGACATCTTTTGCAAAAGCACCAAGAGCAACAGTCATAGCCCAGAGTGGTCCGAATGATGTGCCTCAGACAGCACCAACACCACACGCAGCAGTTGGGATTTGTGACAATGCAGCAACTTTGGTAGCAACCTCCAAGTCAGAAGCTGCACATGCAGTTGAGAACTTGGTCAGACCATCAGCAATAGCTACAGCAGCAGATGAAGGTGCCATATGCAGTGCACCTGAAGCAACAGCGGCTGCTGCTGAGATCAGACATGACTCAGGTCCAGGGCCCACACCAGTAGCAGCACCACCATCACCTACAGCAGGTTCAATAGTAACAGCAGCGTCAGCAGCAAGCAGGGACGTAGATGCAATACTTGAGGTGCCCGTGTCAGCAGTGCACAACATCCGGCCAGCAGCAACTGCACACCAGCCAGATCAGGCCAGTATTGCTGCTGCGGCTGCTGCACCCACTGTCAGCCGGCCAGGAGTTGCTGATGCAGCCAACCTCATCGCTCCCGGATTGGTTGCCAAGCGCCGCATGGCAGCCATAGCAGCAGTAGAGAGCAAGGAAGGCCCCAGTCCTGAGCTTCAGGCCACTCCCATCATCGTCACAGAGGGGGCGGGAGAAAAGAGCAAGGCTGGGTCAAGAGTGAAGTTGTCAGCTTGGTGATGTGAGTCATGCACACAGTTGGGTTGCAGGAGTGAGGCTGCATCATTGATAGAGTAGCTGAATGCTCTTGGCTTGAGGTGTGTCCAGCTTTTCGCTGTAGCGGCTCTGGCAACTGAGTAACTTGACCAATAGGACATTTTGATGGGTGATGATTGTTGTTGTGTTGTGGATCACGCAAGCATCCCCAATGAGTAACTTGGCTCATACGTGCTTTGTTGGTGTTATTGCTGCTTTAGCTGTCATTGCATCATGGTTGACTGCTAATCATAATTTCAGCAGGCGGATTGATAACTGTCACTGCAGCAGCAGGTATTTAACTCAACATACAATACCATACATACATACATACCATACAACCTGGCCCCATACAATATCTGTAGTGTCATCAGTAAGAGTTACACGCCTGTGCTTTGAGCGTGTAAATGGCGGAGTCTTGAGTTGCTGTTGTTGCATTCTGTCCTTGGTGACTTGGGGCAAATTCCTGAAAGCAATGAACCAGCATCTTTCAGGCACACTGTTTCAGAAATTGCAGGCTGCAGAGGGCAGCCACCAAACAGTTCTGTACTTCAGGATGAGATGTGTAGGAGTGGACCCTACTGTGACATAGACTCCACAGTAGTACTGTGCAGACATCAGATGTAGGATGGTATAATGCACAAGTCTGTGTGCTCTGTCTGCAGGCTTTTTGTTACATGCCACTGGCACATCCACAAGTCTTACGTACAAGCCAGACGTATGAGGCATAGTTTTGGCTGTGTGCAAATTGCTGTGAGCTGAGCGAGGCAGCTGCATTCAGGTGTTAGTGCCTGAGCATGAGTACATATATGTTGCTTACATGAGCCTGGATGCTGTGAATCTCGCATATAGGCACATACTGTATAGTTTGCCAAACTGTGGCGGTCACAGCTGGCACTCAAGACATGCATATCAAGAAAGCAAGAGACATGTTATGGCATGTGATGCAAAGGTTGTACAAATGTTGTGCTGCTGTACTATAGCAAGGTCACTTGTGCGCAGTGCTACATAACAAATCAGCTGCCCTGCATGCCATGAAGGTGGTCAGGGGCCATAAAGGCTGTTGGGTATAGTATGTTGTGCCACTGCTGCATGCAGTTCAACTTTTATTGGCGACTGCTTATAAGCTTATGAATATTATGGCACCTCAAGCCCTGTACACAAGTTGTCCTGGGCTGGTTGATTCAAGGAAACTTCAACTGATGGTCACTGACACTGTTGTCATTGGCGTTCACGCAAATCTCCATCAAATCAGCAGTCTGTGCCTGCCGAAGGTCTGCTAGATAGCTTCAAAGCAGTGCTTTGACTCAGTCTGAGTCAGACGGTGATGATGGCAGCCTGAAAGTATTCAGCGCCTGGCCAGAGGCAGCCTGCCGGGACATGAGTCGTAGTTGCCAGATCCGATTACCGGACCCAAATGGCTCGGTTCTGTCGGGCGCACTAGCTCCCCGCGCATTATGCTAGCAGACGGCATTTTCGGTATTCGCCATACGCAGTCAGCATGTGCGTGTAGCATGTGAAAGCGGAGTACCGGAACAACGTGCCACATGCCGCATATAGTACAGCACTTCTCATTCAGTTGCTTCATCTCCCCGCATTTTCAGAATGAAATTCCTGCCTGTGCATTTCCTGGAAAACCATGACGGCATGTGTGTATGGCACTGCACTAGTGAAACCACTTCTTGTGAAAGTGCGACACGCAGTGCGCGCGCAGGACGATGATCCAGTGGGGTGGTACGTGCGGGGGGGGGGGCTAAGCTTAGCCAGGCAGGATTAGAGTATCAGATCAACGAGAAATTGCCACAGTATGCACAGGGGTAGTGCCTGTGACTGGTGAAACCTGAAGGCTACTTTTAGGTCCCATCAACTGTGCATGTATCCGAGATGGTTTGAAACCTCCGAGATGGTTTGAAACCTTGGAGGGCCCCTGTTGCCCAGCTGATATTAAGTTATCATTCTGCCGCAACCTGGCCTATTCGGCAGTGCCGCCAGCCTGAGCTGCTGCAAACAGTGCATAGTGGCATCACCAAATGTTAATGTTAAGGCCAATACACTCGTTGCAATTGCAAAAGCCTTTTGCAACGGTTGCAACATTTGAGGCTGCAAGCCACGCCACAGCTGGCCCAGCCGCTGGAATCATTCGGCGGGGCTGAAAGTCAAAGTACAATAAAGTCAGTGAGCTTGAAGGTGTGTTGCACTCTCAGCATTCATATTTTGCAGTTTTCCACTCAAGTGTCTGTAAAAGCAGCGATTGCTGGTTGCAATGCACGCGGTCAAGTTGAGAAGTCAATATAATAATGCAGTTATGCGCCAACAATCAACCACCAACAACGCAACTACGCAACTTGCATGGTGCTTTTCCAAAGGTCCCATCAGATGACAAAGAACAACTCAAGCTGTGCAGTGTGCCCTACCAATTGGTATTTGCAAATGCATCGTCTGTCCAGAGACCCCTTGTGAAGATCTGCAACAATGTCAAGGCCCAACTTGAGCCTGGTTGCAGCCTGTCTGTCCCAAACTTTTCCCCTCTCCCTCCAAGACCCAACATGGCCTGCCTTCCTCTGGACGATCTTGACTCAACCTAAACCAGTACTCATCTCGAGATGAGCTCAGTCGTTCTCCTCGCAAACCCCACCACATTCTCCTAAGACTGCACAGGCTTCCCGCACAAATACAGCTGGCACAGCAGGACCAGTCTGTGACAGACTTGCACAAACATTGAAAACCAGTCACATTGCACCAGCCTGTTTTGCTACACGCGCCCTCCAAGGTGTAAGTGCTGCAAATAAACCAATGAAATGCACACAAAGCAATGAGCCAGACATGCACTGCATCTCAGTGAGTACACTAATTTGTCACAGTACAAACAATGGTTGGGGGTCTCAAGCTGTCAATGAATGTTGACTGCCAACAAGTGGCCCAACATGCGGTCCATATAGTGCTCTGACAGTTGGACATGTGTTCAAGACGGGTCCCCTAACTCTGCTGGTGCTACATTGTGCAGCACAATGCCGTCATGCAAATGTCATCGTCCCAATGCTGCATATATGTGCTATGGATATAGCCACAATACATCAGTAAGCTACTCAGTGTAGATTTTCATCTGTAGCCCACTGCAGAGCAGTACTCAAGATCAAAAGACAATGCCGCATTGCCAATAAACACTGTAATCACCTATGGTAATGCTTTACACAGTGTGCAGCTAGCCGGTCAGATGTAAGTCACTCACTGAGTGAGTGAGTAGCCAGTGGGAAATGGTCACCTGTCAACATACCATATGACAGTGGAATTGCCTGTGTTCTGCTTCAGGAGGACAAGTTGTACACGCATCAATTGGTTTGCAAACCTTGGGTGGTCACCGAATGTGTTGCAGAGCAGTGCTGCATACTTCAAGCAGCCAGCCGCCTGGGCACGTTTACCACAGGTTCAGCCTGAGGCTGACCAGGAACCAACTCTGTAATGCTCCAGTCTTGTGCAGTCATCTGGTACGTCTTGGGTGTGCCAAACGGTGCATAGCTGACATTTATCACGCTTTCCCAGGCAGCTGCATTGGGATCAACAGTGGTAGTGCTGCCCTTGCTTTCTATTGCCACCTGCATCAGCACCAGCAATCCTGTGAGCGCCACAGATGGCTGTTGATTTCTGAGGATTTGAAAATTTTTACAAATCTTGATACACTTGAAGATGTCTGGCTGCTGCTGCGCATGATGAAGCTGGCAAACATCACCCTGTGCATTTCCATGGAATGGAGCCTGCTTGCTTTTCAAAAGCTTATAAGGAGTCACTACATAAGGTGCACATGTGCTGCAGCTGGTTTCAGTTGAACTCTGTGAGGATGACACTGTCATGACATGCAGCATGTCATCCTGCCAATTGGGTTTGTTTTGTTATGTATACAGCTGCTGCAGTTGATGCTTGCCAAGTAGTAGCAACTATATCACATATGCCCAATGATAAGCACAGGGACTGAACCCACAATCCTTGCCCAGGTCTAGGCCCCATGACGCTCACATCAGCACAATTCCAGAACTCTTCTGGATAAGTAGAACGAGGTTGCCCACATGTTGGGTACACTTGAGAATTTTCACAAGTCACTTCACCCTGGTTTCCAGGTGCACAAGGCGGCCAGCAGTTGTGTGCGGTAAGATAGTGCCACTGCAGCTTGCAGCGCCGACATGTGAAGCCAGCTGGCAGCTGCCACTTCGTCCGGTAGATGAAATAATCATCAAAGTGAGTGCAGGGTCCACTGGGGCTGGTGCAGCCCATGTCTGTTGTGACTGTTGGCATTAGATACCAGCCAAAACTGCCATCACTGCGGTCAGCAAGACACAACATCCTGAAACTGCATGGCAGTGAGCTGATTTGCACATTCAACAGTCTTGCGAATTGATGACTCCGAGTCATCAAGGGTAGACAAGTTATCTGCTCTACAGCCCTCTTGATACCAGGCATGCTGTCATTGATGATGCATGCAGCCTACATGATGAGTCAAACAATAGAACTACTGAATCAAACACCCAGAGTGATGCTGCTGGAGAAACGGTCTTCATGCTGCTCAAGCCTGTCCTCGACCTCAAAACACATTCAGCGTAACTGTGGATTAATGTTGCTTCTGCTAAAACACCCACCTGTAGGCTGGCTTCTCTTTACCGCTGTTGCCACCTGACCAGTCAGCCAAATATGGGAGGTACCAGTATCCACCCTTGCCATCAACCCTGCAAAACACAAGTGCCTGCTCTCAGCCTGTGTGATTGAATCCACGTGATGGCATGGAGTTTTGCTTTAGGAACATGGAACGGCATGCCCAGCACTGAGTGCTACTTGAGTTTTGCTACCATGTCATGATGCTGGCTTTTCACCTGTTGAGTTGTTGGCACTGACCATCTCCAGGTTTGGCAGCAATGTTGCAAATGCTGACATCAAACCTGCCCAGATGGTTCTCTGTAAGTAATATGTCAACGTTGATGGCCTGCAGAGGCATGGTAACACGCCCACACAATGTACCTCAAGTAGTTTTACCAACCTTGGCAAATCTGGTTCTATGGCAAGAGTGTTGCGGTGTTGAGCTGCACTCTCAGGCTGGGCAGCAGCAGGCCGCCTGTCACATGCACGGTTCAGTAAATCATATCAGAGCAATGCACTGCTTGGGCAAGTTTTCGTCAACGGGCACTACCACGGAATTATACCTGTCCCTCGATATACGTCGTTTGCAATGGGCCTGGAATGTCCCACTTGGTCTGGTCATAGGCATCTCCACAGTACCCATACCTGCCTACTGGCCATACCTGGCCATCTGACACTTTCGCAATGCCTGCAGTGACGTTGAAGAAGTACGTATATGTGGTATATACTTGGATGTATACATACATCCACGTTAATCAGCAATCGCAGCAGTCAGCGAACGCTGGAGGTGACTTACCTCCTGCGTTCAGGCAGTGAGGGCACCACTCGCGACCTTGAAGGTATGCCACAAAGTTCCTGGACTTGGGAAGTATCATTTGGCCATGTGCAGTAGTGCAGGGCCACCACATGCACAGGCAGCTTAAGCACAGCAGCACCCCGCACACACACCGCTCTACCATTTGCTGTTGGACTACAAGCCGTACCAGTGAAAACTCTAAGATATCTTTTAGCAAGCTTACAGGAGGATTGCAGCACCTCTACAGTACGTATATTTCGATGCCAGTCAAGCGCAATGTCACTTCATAGTAGGCCTAAGACTTTGAGAATCTTGGTAGCCATCACATGCATGTATGCATAACCTGGAGATTAACTGCGAGTAGACGCGGAGAGGCGAGGAACCCAGTGTTTGTGTTAGGGGTTTTCCTCAGTTCCATACTGTTCACCCTTTACTCGAGCCAGGCCGACCAGGTTGCAAACAGGTCTCCATTAGCTCTTTGGTGCTGATCCAAGGATTAAATCTATGTACTCACCGCCAAGTAAGGTCCCGCTCGGGACTTAAAGTGACCAGCACGTATTGTCAATTGATTTGCAATACGAACACACAGTAAGTGTATTTACTGGGTTACCCATGTTGTGGTGTACTATATAGGTCATTCTAAACTGACCTGCGGAAATAGCGCCCACTACGATGCTCCGTTGTGTTCAGATTTTGCACCTGCCTTACCGCGCGATCATCATACGAGGAAGCTGGTAATCATTGACGCGAGCACACGTGCAGAGACTACGCCGCCAGCTTGGTCATTGTCAGTGCTCTACATCGGTTACTGCGATTACAAAGAAGATGACCCCAGCGTATTGGTGGCAACTGCAGATATGTAAGGATAAGCAAGCGCGTTAGCATGCGTCCACAAGGCAATAATCTGCAGTTCAACTGCCATGACAGCACAGCAGAAGATAGCGGGCATGTGTACATCATCATATCCACCAGGCAGACCAGGGACCTGGGCAGACACGCTATTATAATAGTTAGTCACTATGGGCATCAGTCCACACGCATCTAACTCATTCTCAGATGCCTTCAATGAACTGCCAACGGTCACCATTTGCCGGGCAGTGCTTGATTCCTGTGCAAAACAGACAAGGATTATCCAGCCTGCCGTAGATATGGGGTCGGCAAACTTTGCTGAGCTGATAGCTATTAGATATGGTTGAGACTTTCAGTGCATATTACAATGATGTAATCTCAACATTGATGTGGTCACAATTGGACCAGGTGCCACATCACATGTTTGCCCAGGCCCATTAACAACTGCCAAGGTTGCTGCAGCACTGTGACTGTAGATTGACTGTAGAATGATGCATGATACAAGCTGTACATGTACATTGCTGAGTAATGCCGTGGTCTCATGCAAGTCCCTTGAAAACTGCACTATATTCAAGCTTGGCATGGGTAGTATGATCATCTACATGCACCAACTACCAGTACAGGTGCCTAGGCCTGTAAAATAGGAGGACTATGTGTAAGTCAGATAACATAGCCAGCTGTTTGCAACATGTGGAGGCAGTATGGCACAAGTCCTCAGGCCACATCACCAAGGCAGGTGCCAAAATACAATATATACCAGTAAAAAACAGGCAAGTGCTGCCAGCACTGTGCACAGGACCTATGCATCCCAGACTGCACCCCTCTGATGGTCACATTGTGCCAGCGGCTTGGTCATTTGGCTGCTAGCACTGCACCACATTTGGCACAGCTGGTGCTCCCCAAAACAATCACAAGGGTGTCTGGTCCCTGCCCAGCTGTGTCACAAGCTAGGAAGGCACAGCCAGCTGAAGCTGCATTGCTGCAACTTGGCAGTCTACACTGTGACATGCATCCGCTCCCTGGTTGAAGGTCGTCAAACCATTCCTTGAGTCATATTATGACTGATCCTTGTCACTGTATGCAGATGGATTGTGATTGGTGTCAGCCATGACACCTGCATACCGGCCCTGCAATCATGTCGCCTACAATGTAGGCAACATAGTAGCCTACAGGCATCACTGTATCTTGTTGCTGGCTCAAAAGCACCTATGTGCACATGCTGTATGCTGTGTGACGCGTTAGCTGGCAGATGGCCAAGACAATTGTCACGTCCCAAACCACAGTCATGGGTCACGATTAAACTGGACATCTTCTGCACACCAATCACTCACAAGAAGCCAACCAAACCCAGTTACGTAAGCGGCAACAAAGATTGCGCGTTGCCTTGCCTACTGGCACACCCTCACGGACAGCTACCTGTACCATCTGTTGCTCAGAAGAGGTTCTTCTTGGCCTCATATGACTGCTTCAGGGCTTTGTGCAGCTGACCGCCCAATGATGCAGCAAGAGGTGGTGGCACAGCATTACCAACCTGCCTGTGACGCGAGTGCACATTACCGCTGAAGTAGAAGTGGTCCGGGAATCCCTGCAAGCAAAAGGTGACCAGTCAGCGTTTGACACTGCAACACACAGTGCAGTGAAGGCCATCTTCCACACATGTGCCGCCTGCAGCTGAACTGCTCATCACTCGCCACAATGCAGTTTAGGATTCATGACACTAGATACCAGCAACCAGCTGTCAAGGTGTTAGGACAGTCTTAGCAGCTTTTGCGGTAGTCTGCGAGCTGCCACTAATTCTGCTCTGTTTCTTTCACCTGTGATCGTGCGCACTCCCTCACACTGACAATCCTGTCTTGGTTTGGGTGGAACACCTGTCCCACCTTGCCCATGGGTTGAGGATCTGTGGTGCTTGTGGGGAAGTGACCATCAAGGTCCAGCCGGCCAAACAGACCACGCCAGCCATTGTGGCGGGCAGCTGTGTTGGGCAGGCACCAGGGAACAAGCGGCTGGCCCTGCAGTGCAGGAGTGAACAGCAGCAGCTTTGACAGGAAGGTCAGGTAGCCACATGCAAATGTGAAAACCTTTTTATGTTGCTACAGAAGCTAAGTTGGCGCTTGCAATTGCATTCCATTGTCTGACAGCAGCATCAGAAACCAAGAACTGTCAATCCTGTGCAACACCCACCTGGTATTTCTCCCTGCTAGGATCGTCCCTCACAATATCCACCAGCACTCGCCAGTCAGCACCGGGACTGTCCTTGGGAATGCACCTGTGTGGTGGTGAGTGACAGGTGCATGCAGGTGAAACTTGCCCCGGTTTGTCATTGATGAAAGCAGAGCTGCTACCTGGCTGGCTCAGGAGGGCTGTGTCCAGACAGCCAGTTTCTCTTGCTCAGAAGAATCTGCTGGATGATACACAACTTTCTGTCACAACTGTTTGACGCTGTGCAAGCAGTCATGCAGGCCAGGCAGGTGCAAGGTTCTGACCTGCATCTCTCCAGGTTGAGGGGATTCATTTCCTTGCAGATGTGATCCCGCAGCTGCTTGGCCTGGCTGCGCATGGCACGTTGGAATGCGCTTTCAGCTGGCCCAGTGTAGTCCATGACATCCCTGAACAACAGGTAGGCAGATGGGGCTCAGGCTCGGCAAGCTCTCCAACATGCTGCTGAAGTGGGTGGCATGCAGGTGGATGTGATGCACCAGGCCAATATGGGAGATCATAGTGCCGCATAATGATCAGTTCACCAACCTCCCAATCCGAGGGGCTATTCGTGATGCTGTGGACAATACAGGCTGAATCCAGGTTCCTCTGCTACAAGGGGGTGCTGGATCCAATTAGGCTGTGGCATATCAGCCGTCACCTCTACGTGGCAAGGGCCCTTCATGAGTGAACAGCAGAGTTGGGCAGAGTATACTTGTGTACACTCGTCATGCACTTACAGGCTGTGTCCATTGTCAATTGGTGGTAGATCCGCGATGGCGTCCCTGACAGTGACTGTGCGCAGAGGAGCTCCCGGCACGCTGGTGTCTACGGCACAGTAGGCTACACCACCTGGCAGGTTTACTGTCAGCTGTGGACTCCTGCATAGCAAAGGCAGGGCGGCACAGACTAGACCTTCAAATGCTCTGGCTTCTTAGGGTACACTTAGCCCATGGACTGATGCTGTGACTGATCTGTGGTCCAGTGTCATACTATGATAGTATTTGGAAGCCTGCAACTTGTCGAGATCATCTGGCAGCCAGCCGGATGTGCAAACAGTTTGCGGTCATGAGTGCTGGCCAGGGAAACCCACCTGAAGACATGCTTGGGTCTTGGCCACTCTGGCAGCAGTTCATTGGGTGCTGCAGCCCAGATGAAGGTGCGCTTACGGGATTGAGACACACCAAAGTTGCCGGCGTTCAGCACACCGAAGCGGACCTGCAGGGCACAATGCAGCGCAACAAGCTTGTAACCACATGCCATATCACCTAGGATGGAAGGTGGCACGCTCAGCATCAAACACTGCATCAGCCTGCCTCATCACAGACCAATGTTGCAGGCAGCAACCCGGCTGACATCCAACCCAATGTACATGCCAAGACTGATCAGGTCAGTCACCTAGAGTAAGGAATGCAATGAGGTTTCTGCACGGCCAGAGATTGGCATAAGTTGAAGGCCAAGTACCACCTATTACCTGATAGCCCATGTCCAGCAGTGTGCGCAGTGTGAGCCGGAATGTGAAGCTCTTGTTGTGGCTCACAAAGTTGCGTACATTCTCCAACAGGAAGTAGCGTGGCCGGTAGAAGTCAGCAAAGCTCAAATAGGACATGACCTAGAAGCACAGAAGTGAGCAGTATGGTGGAGTCACCTGTGTACACATGGGTGTAACTGCAACACCAACCTACAGGGCAGCTCCTGACCTTTGATGGTGTCTTGAAGAGCACAGCTCAGTTGTGCTGAGTACCCAGGATGTGAATGGTTGCAAGTAAAGGTTTGCAGGTGCTCTCACAACCGTTCAAGAGTGTGCTGAGCCACCCTGCTGACACATGGACCAAGCTCTTAAGCAGAGCTAGTAACAGCTGGCTTTGACACTCTGAGAACAGCTCACCATGCTGTTCTGCACCATGCTCCAGTTGCCCTTATTGAACCTGTTCATGCCGCTGTAGCCCTGGCAGGGGGGGCCACCCATGATGAACTCAACCTCACCAGGCGTGGGAAGACCTGCACAACAAATTCAAAGGTTCACAAGACCATTGAATCTGTGATGCATTCCCTTCTTTTGCCACTCATACAAGGATCATTATGCTGCTTGCGATAATGCTCACAGTCACAGCCATTGCCAGAGTCCTGCATGTAGACATATATCAGTGGCAATTCCCAGTAGGCTTACCTAACAGGACCCCATTGTGCCGCAGAGAAACAAACGTGGCTAATATAAAGCACAGAGGCACACAACCGTACAACGATGTTGACCGCAACCTACGTGCAATGTCCTCGGGCGACATGCTTGCAGCAGCAGCCAGCGCATCTTCACAGGCTGAGGCATCCTTCTCAAGCCCAGCCTTCTGCATGGCAGCCTGCAAGTACACAGGCCATGCAAAGACACCATGGATTACAGAACTGCTACGAGATTTGACAGATGTGTACACATCCACCCAGGAGTCTTTGGCCCTGTAACATGATTGTAAATCTTTGTGAAGAGTGGTTGAGCTCAGCAGTCCCAGATACCTTGAAGGCACGGTCAACAACTTTTTCTACTGGCTGAGACATGGCACACCCATGAGAAAAAGGAAAAGACATCTCAGCTTCACTAATGTGACCCATTGCACTTGACAGGCATGAACTCGGCGGCTGCAGCTCACCAACAGTATGACATTGCAATTGTTGCAGAACACAGCAGCATCCGGGTTGTTCAGCTGGAAGGCGTCAGCTGCTGGCTTCTCATACTCAATCGCCCACTTGGTGGCAGCAACCTTGGCCTGGTGCATGCCCTCTGACAAGCCACCACAGCCAGCGAATATGTCCATGGAGGCCATGGCTAAGTCATCCTCTTCCTCATTGTCTTCCTGTTGCTGTTCTGCTGCTGCAAACTCCTCAGGTGCCACTGTGACCTTCTTGGTGGCTGGGTTGTAGGTGCCCTTGACCTCAAACACATCAAGCAACTCAGCACCTGTGACATGGGTCATCACATGCAGCACAGCCACAAGTGACAACAGGCTATATGGAGCAGCTCTGACCAGCTGTATATGAGCTGAACAGAGTTTCACCTCACAGGCAACCGCAAAGATCCCAGACTCAGGTCTGAGAATATGTAGCAAGTCTGATCAGCAGCTGCTGTGACTGTTGCAGAGACCAAGGGCTACCAGCTGGTGTGAGCTACTGTTCCTCCTTGCAATGTTTGGGCAATGATTTGCAAAGCGTCACAATAGTGCCCACACTGAGCAGGCAAAGCTGGCTGCGGCTCTGCCATCCCGCAGGGGCCCCTACAGACACTGCCTCACCTTCAGGCACTTTGTCTCCAACGGCCTTGGCTGCACACTTCTGCACCACACAATCTACATCAATCCACTGCACCCACTCACAGCTGCTGCTGCTGCTGCCCTGTGGCTCTGGTGATGCATACACGTCCCAGAAGCTGGCTTTGTAGGCTTCATCCTTGCTGATGTCCTCAGGACGATAGAAGCGCTGCACCTTGATCTTGCTGGGCCGAGCATCCTGCAGGCATGATAGCGTGGTGTCGGCGAACTCATGGAGAGCAGAAAAGACACCTGATCTGGTTGCTGTGCAGTATTTGTCTGGATGAATTATCATGTCACCAGCATCAAATCAGTCGTTAATGCTTGTGAGCAGCTGTATTCTCCAACTGTACATTGCTACAGCAGTCTGCAGCAATCTCAGCTTGCAACTGAGCATACTCCCAGCCGAACAGCATTTTCCATTGCAACATGATGTACCTTTTTGTCCTTGTTCCCTCTGCTACTGCTGCCACCAGCCTCCTTCACCTCCAGCAGCCGTGCAATGCCCCAGGCCCTCAGCCCAGCAATGCTGCCCTTGTGGAAGCGGCCCTTCTTGTTCATGTAGGATGGCTGCTCAACCTGCGGGGTCAACACACCCCAGTTACCAGGGAGTACTTGATTAAGCAGCGCCGCAAGGGACAGCAGGAGACATGAGATGTAGTCAGGATGGCTGCATGCAACTTCATCGTGCTCATTACCGTCTTGCCCCCCCCCCCCAAAAAACCTCAACAAAGTACCATCAGAAGATGATGATCCTCTTCTCCTTGTGTTCATGTATGCCTATGTCACTGCTTGATTCATCTGGGCTTCATTGATGCTGATGAGCAAGGTGACATGTGGTGATATTTAGAGTATGAGTCAACTGCCTGACCAGCATTAGCTGGTTGCATACATGACAGCAGGAGGTGGTGAGAGATGCTCACCATCCCCTGCTTACTGCCATCCTTATCCCCGTCAGCTTCCTCCTCCTGCTCTGATTCAGACGACTGCTGCTTCTCCTGCTCCAAGTCTGATGGTTCATCAGCATCAAAAGTGTCAGGAAGCACAAACAGGAAGTCGCCCTCCCTGCAGTACATCATGTACAGCATTCACATCTTCTGATTTACTAGGGCGGAATATGGCGTCCAGCGTTGCTGACCAAGATGACCACTACTGGGGGGTACAGCAGTGCAAGGTGTTCAGCAATAAAACTTTCAAACTGCTGCGGACATAGCTAATCACCTGTGGCAAGCACTGGGTTTGCTGCTCAGATACCGCAGGCCAGCAGTAGCAATTGACCGACATCGCATGCACCCGTAACATCAACTGGAACAAGTGCACTTCCCCCCAGCTCACTCGTATGTGACACCATCCTTGATGAAGCCCTTCGCAGCCAAGGCCAGCTCAACAGGTGCTGCAGGCTCCGGCCTGTATTTGCCCAGTTCAAGGTCCTGAGGCAGTGCTCTGAACATGCCTTGCTCCGGGAGGTACAGGTGCCTGAAGAAGTACTCGAGCGGCTTGCCTGCAACAAGCAGTGTAGCAGGAGCCTGCTCAATGCGCCGGCTGGCTTGAGGCGTTGACTCAGACCTGTAATCTATTTGTTGCAATCAGTGCAAGCATTCTTACAAATCATCACCCAGAATTTGGCTGGCAATAATAAGGCGATGTTGCTTGCAGCACATGCAGGGTGCTGTGGTCATCTGCAAGACTGTGTATCAGCCACTACCCTAGCTGTGCCTGCATCTGCCTGTTGACAGGCTGAACACAGGCTCTTGCATGGTCAGTCAGCTAGAGCACAAGCAACCGATTGTACCTGCTGCTTTTGATGCTGCATTCCTCCTCCTGAGCGCCTCATCCTCCTCAAACTGCCTGATTCTGATATCAGGGTCAAAATCACGAATCAGGCGCTTGGCGGTGACCAGACCAGTCACTTCAGACAGCAACACGTCCTCAAAGTCATCAGTGACAAACAGCTCAGCATCAGCTCCCGCATCACCCAGCACAGTCTCGGCTCCAGGTACGAGAATGCGTACCTGCAGTGATCATCACAGGACCGTCAACGATAAGAAGCCAGACTCAGACTACACATGTAGGACATGGCACCACGGAGTAGTCAGGTGCTCTCCCCCACATGTCTCACAAAGTAGTGTTGATTGTACCAATGAAGAACACCACAGATGTTGCGGCGTGAGCATGTTTTTTTCATGCGAAAGGTCAACTATCACAGAGGCAAAACACGTCAATGGAGCTGTCAATGTTCACCTGTGCCATTCTGTCTCCGTCCTCATCCTCCCACATGCACTGCACCAGTCCAAACACATGCTGCTGCTGCTGCTCCTGCTGCTGCTGCTGTAGGCCTTCTTGATCCGCCTCAAGCTGCACCACACTGCCCAGCTCAACAGCCCAACTGCCAACCTGTGCCTTCTTGTAGCACTGGCGCCCTGCGTCGGCTTTGTCAGCGCTGCCAATCCAAGACACCTGCATGGTTTGTGATAATACAACTGACATAAGCCCTTTGCATGCTTGTCTGATTCAGCAGCAAGGTTGCTGTCAGCATACACAGGCCTGTGTGACCAGGAGGACTTGCTGGTGTGCTGCTGCGATTGTTGCCATGCCGTAATGCATTGCTGTCAAGGAAGCTGCTGTTCTCAGGTGGCTGCCAATGTCGCTTCCACTTCTCCAAGTACCACCTGCTGCTCTGATGATGCATCAATTCCACCTCACCTTGAGGCTTGTTGGTGTCTTGCCTGCCTCATCAGCTGCTGCTGCTGCTCTGCTGCTGCCAGCCCCGCTGCTACCAGCCTTGGCTGCTGCTGCTGCTGCTCCTTTCTTCGCCTTGCCTGCCCTCTTCTTGCTGGGGCTACCTGCACCAGCCAGGGCATCCTCCTGGGCATCTCCTTTCTCCTCCTGCTCCTCCTCGTCTATGGGGTCATCATCAACCTCCTGCAGAGAGCAGCACAGCGCATGCACCATTGTTGTGCAATGCAGCTGACGACAGCATGAGCGAGCTTAATTGTGCCACTTGCATCTCAACAAGCAGCCTTGCATTGTGTGCTATGTCCTAGCCATGCAATGTCGCTTGTTGATACCAGATCCAGCTGTCCATGAGTGCCGCTGCATACACAGTGCCACTGTGCTGTGCCTGCTGACCTGTGCAACACCCTGTGCTGCTGCCTCCTCGGCCTTCTGCTTGTTGACTGCATCATCCCGCTCATCCATTGAGTAGAAGTAGTTCTGCCAGATGCTGCGCACCATGGTGGTGGCAGTGGCCGGCATGGGTTTGGCACGAGCAGAGGAAGCTCGGTCCTGCAGCAGCAGCAAAGGAGGATCACCGTGTAAGGAGATAGCAACTTCTCAGCAACCACGCACCTGCTGATTAACCTCTCTGGTTGTTGATGAGCCACAAACCACTTATATAACCAGCTGCCCTAAGCACGTCAGACCCTGCAATCAGCCCCGATCTTTGACTCTGAATCACAAAGCATCCTGATCCCACTGACCTTCATTGGGTTGCGCTGCACACCCTTAGCTGCCTTGCTGAATCCGTTTTTGCTGTAGTAGAGCTTGGAGTGCTTGCGCATCTCCATCTTCTCCTTGAGTCCTGTCACAAAGGGGCTGCGCTGCACAGCCTGGTTGGGGAAGGCCTTGATCTGGTTCAACAAGATTTGGCCATGGACCACCAGATAACGCTCCACACGGTCAACCTGCAGCAGACGAGGGCAGATGAAGCAGCCAGCCAGACGCCAGGTGGTGTTGGACAGCTTCTCAGAGGAGGGGCCATTGGCAGCAATGATGAAACCGCAATACCGCGAAATGAAGGCGGGCAGAGCTGCAGATGTCACCTGCCTGGTGTGCAGCTGGACCTCCTCACCCGCTTGGATACGAATGTTGTGCTGTCCTGTGGTGCTTCTGCCAGCATCTTGACCATGTCAGTGAATGACAGTCTGCTGGCCCTGCTCTGCTCAGCAAGCGCATGGATGACCTTCACAGCTACGCGGGCAGACTTGAGAGGAACACCAAACCAGGGCTTGTACTTGGGATTGGGCCTGAACAGACGGCAGCGTAGGCAGCAGAAGCACTTCTGAACGTTGAAACAGTGATTCATCCATCATAGACAACACAGGCGATAGTAAATGGACTGTATGGACTTGCTGCACTGGGCACTCATGGCTTTTGCATTCAGAACTTGTTGCATGATCAGGCAACAACTGCAAGCGTACTGGAGCCAACCTCGGTAGAAATGACGGATGTGGCAGGTGATTTCACATCCCCTCATACCCTTGAACCTCTGACAAGTTGACTGACCTGCAGAGCTTGTACCAGGATGCATCCGTCCTGATTGAGATGAACAGCATGTCAGCGCTGTACTCGACAATCCATTCCCTGATCTGGCTCAGGAACATCCTCATTCCACCTTCAGCAACTGGATCTGGCCCTTCTTCTTCTGCTACATCGTCTGCTGCTGCTTCAGCTGGGGCCGCTGCAGCTGCAGGCTCCTCATCAGCAGCTGCACATGCGCCACCTGCACCGCTACTGCTGCCACCTGCAGCAGCCACTGACGGGCCACTGGCTGCAGCAGCTGCAGATGAACTGCCTGCACCACTGCTGCTGGCACCAGCTGTGGGTGGTTCCTGCTTGCTGTGGTCCTCATCCTTCTTCTGCTTCTTGCTACCTTCCTGCTGCTTTCTGCGAGCGTGCTTGAGCTCCAGTGGCTGTCCACCTGTGCCCCAATCACCTTCATCGTCCTTCACAATGCCGCTGGCAAACAGCTCCACATCTGGATCAACACCTGACCAGAGGGGAAGCAGCTCCAGGCTGGCAAAGAAGCCCTGCAGCACAACAGGCACTGTCAGCAATCAAGCACGTTGTTGATGGAGCAAGCAAGTGCAATTGAATATTCTCAACCCTTCAAGCTTGTCTTACAAGGCCTTTCCAGGGTGGTCAGATTGACTGCACCAGAGGACAGCAACGGCACTAGCATCAGATAGCTGCCCTCACCTCTGCATTGTATATGCTGAAGTCGGTCAGCAGTCTTTTGGGCAGGTACTCTGGATCACAGTCCGCCAACTCCTCGTCCCACAGCAGCAGCTCATCAGTTTCTTCAAGACCATCAGGTATCTTCATGACAGCAGCAGCAGCAGCAGACGCAACCAGTTTTGTGTCAGGGCTGTACCAGAGTAACCAAGGGTTTAGGCAAATGTGTGGGGCAAGGGAAAAAGCTGGCTTGCTGCCTGGTGCTGTGGAACTGGTCGGCAGTAGTTTGATTGCGCCAGAACAGATCACTAAGTAGCAAATCTGGACATGTGGTCATGCAATGGTGATGGTAGTGCAGCATTTGCAGGCTCATGACAACTGCATGAGGAGGGCTCAGTGTTTGTCTGCGTTACAGTTCTCAGCCACAGCACTGGATACCCTGTAATGACTGACCCCTGGCATTGTGCACCTTGTACTGCTGTGGCATGGGGTAGTCGTCAGCAATCTCAGCTTCATTGATTTTGATGTATGGAGCAACAGCGCCACGACCACGACCCCTGCACAAGCAGCAGGTTCCATGGTAGAATCATGCTGGCATACAATGCTCTACATAAGTAGTGCAGTGTTATGTGGGCCATCAGCAGTTCAGTGTCATGACAATGGAATAGTTGCTGCAAAACGCAAAGATGCACACTATCCAGGAGGATGTGTGTCTTGCATTGTCAAAACACGGATAAAACACGTTCGAGATAGGCGCCCCCAACAACAGCAATAAACAACAGACAGCCACTGCACGCTTACTTGCCACCTGCGCCAAACTGCTGTGCATCCATCTTTGCCTGCAGACGCCTGGCCATGGCCTCATCTGCTACGGTCAAGGCATCCTTCTCTGGCTCCTCAGCTGCTGCTGATTTGTCCCTGATGGTGATGGCATTGGCGCTGACCACACCAACTTGAATGGGGCCCTTGGCCAACTGCAAGGCAGGGGATAGCAGTTGTCACATGAGATGCGTCACAGGCACAAGCTACAGCAGCTTCCCAACCGTCGAACTCAACCGAGTTATGCAGCGCAAGCAAATTGATGACCGCATGTGGTCAATGTAAGCAAACAGTGCCAACTGAGTGAGAGGCCACCACAACTACGTGAGTGTTAGAGTGGCACATCAAGCTGAGAATCCTCCTGGCCCTTTACCTCTGCCTTGAGCTCAGCACAGAACGGCCCAGATGTCACCCCAGCCGGCGCCTTTCCCTTGCCCTTGTCGCTTGCTGCCGCAGCACCGCCCTTGCGCTGCTCATAGGCAGCCAGCTGTTCCAGCACAAAGCTGCCATTGAGCAGGAGGGCCTCCCTGGCGCTGTTGTAGCCCTTGCCGGCCTTGGCTCGAGCCAGTTTAGCAACGACTGCATCCAGGGATGTTGCTAGGTTGCCACCTAGATCCGCATCAACAGCCTGTGCAGATGAAGACGCAGTGGCATTGTAAGCAGTTGAGACTATGTCTTGTATACAAGCATAGGATATGTAGGGTATAGTGTGCAAACTGACAATTCAGCAGCAGCTCTGTGTGCAGTCGCAACATTGACCTGATGCAAGTAGGTTGTTTAACCCACACTGGATCCTAGAGAGCCCTGGCTGCCCACCTGCAGCACATGCCATGCCAGGTTTGCTTGTTCCTCCAGTGCTGCATGCACCCTTTTGTAGGGCTGTGCCGGCTTGCTGAGCTGGTAGCTGGCCTTTGGAGTGCAGGCAACTATGCTTGGCCCACTGCTGCTGTAGCACACATACCAGCTGTTGATGGGTCCAAATGGACTCAGCACAAGGCGCCCGTCTACCTTGTTGAGGGCACTGGCGTCTGGGTACACAGCGCCTGCAGCAGTTGTGAAGGGCAGACACAGTTCACTTGCCAAGATGTGACAACTTATTGGCATGGCCAATAGAGAGCATAGACGCAGCTTGAAGAGGCCGTATAGCAGCTGAGTGTGACAGATGCTGTTGCTGCAGATGCCAGGAGCAGTAGACTGCCCTGGCTGGCATCGCCTCAGCTGCAGTGGTCTGCTGGTGTCTCTGCTGCTGGATACACTGCTGACTCACCCTTCAGCTCCAGTGGCCCCTTGAGCAGGCCCACTCTGTCAAGAGGCTGCAGCTCTCCCTGGCTGTCGCTGATGGTGAAGTGCAGCAGCCTGCAGGAAGTAGCCAATCCAGAGCAAGATTTAGTGTTGGCATGCTGTTGCTGCAGCATGTGCTTACAGAGCCAACAATTTGCAGGGGCCACAAGTGCCTTTTGTCTCTTGGTGGGTCATCCATCGATGCGTGCTAATGCTGCGGTATGCAGTTCAGTGCTATCTGACATGTTGGGAGGGAAGCGGCAGAGGCTGCTACATGGCTTACCTGCGTGTGTTGGTCGAGTTGCCTCCCTTTGTCTGCTCAAAAGCGGTTTCCTCATCATCAACCTCTGGCTCTGCCTTCACCACAAGGTCCCTCTTGGCCCTCGCCTCCCCTTGCTCCTTGTACTTCTTGCCCTGTGCTGCACTGCGGCTGGACCGTCTTGTGGCTGCTTCGCTGACTGCTGCATCATCTGCTTCCTGGTCGCTGTCCTCAGCTGCTGATGGCTCCTCTGCTGCCTCAACCAGTTGCTTTTCGTCTTCATCCATGGGTACAGGCACCTCAACGGCATCTTCTTTCGCCTGCTGCTGTTGTCGTCTGTTGGACGCTTGCTGTGTCTTTGCTGCTGCATCCTTGTCTGTGTCCTTCTTCCCAGCAACTGCCTTGGAGGGCTTGGTTGCAGGTGTTTTGGTGTCGTCCTTCTTGGCCCGCTTCTTCTGATTGTCTACATCTTGATGTGCAACATCTGGTGATGCCTGGGTACGTTTGCAGCCTGCGTGCACAGATTCCAGGTGCATCACCATGCTGCTGCATGCTGACAACATAGCTGCTTGATAGGATAGTTCAGCAGGGACCGTGGCTGCGTCATCAAGGCTGACCTCTCTTGTCTTCTCCCTGTTCTTTTTCCAGAAGCGTTGATGCCTCCTTCCATGTCCTCAACCTCTTGCCTGCATGCAATGTGCGCCAATGTGGGGCCCCAGGCCTGCGCGGGAGAGCGATACTGCTGCAATGTACTTTTGCCGCATAGGCTCACCTTCAGGAGTAATCCATGTCTTGGTTGTCCGCTTTCCTGAAGTTTTCTCTTCAACAGACCCGCCAAAGGCCTCCCACTTTTGAATCTCATCTACTGTCGCCATCTCTGCTACGGCCTTGATGCTGCTAATTACTTCCGTTGAAATGGTGTACGAAATAGTTGCATCAGGCAACAACGCAAGCGAGCGGTATCAGCTGTCTGCAGCTTGCTTACAGTCGATCACTCAAGTTTGCAGCATGCTGGCTGAGCAATACGCGCATGCGAACGATGCTTTGCAGGCGTCGCCAGAGTGCGGAGTGTCTGATCACGATGGCCGCATGTACCGTAGCCCGCCAGACGATTTCAAAAGCAGAACCAGCATGTTACGTTTGGCCGTGGCTTTACTGAACAACCGCTGTCGCGCGTCAGGGTTTTCTACGTGAGAATACTGAAAAAGTCATGCTTGCGCAGCTGTGTTACATACAGGCTGGGTCAGGACTCACTCCCTCAGCCTGAACGTTCTTCATGAAGGCGAGTTGATGCACAGCGCAAATTGAACTGCAAGATGCTGCTGAGCTGCTAGGATGAGACGCATAGTGCGCTGGCCTCAGAGGATGTAGCAGCATGTACCTGAGGACTTGTACAGATATTGTATGATGGGCATGGTGCATCAGCATGCAACGACCGTTCAGCCCTGTACATTGCTGACGAAATCAACCATGCATCTGACATTCATCAACAAGTCATCTAAGCGCATCCATGTACTGCGTAGCTTGCGCTGAAGGCGCTCCACCTCAGGCAGCAGCGATGGTTGCTGCATGAGCGTGTCACCATGAATCTGCAGCAAACATCACAACCACAACGCCAGAAGAAAACTCAATCGATGCTGGTGGCACATGAGAGGGAGCCTACGCACGTGGTACTGCGCTGCCTGAGGTTGCAAGTAGCACCAGACTACAGATTCAATCAGACTGTGCTGTCCACAAGGCTGCCTGCACAGGAAACCATTCCCGGATTCTAGCGCCCTTCAGCTCATGTCAGAATCTGCCACAAGAGCAGCAGAAAACAGTAGATGTTTATCGACTGCCCTCACCACCAGTACACGGGCCAGTAGCGCCTGCACCATCTCAAAGTTTCGAGCAGCATCCAGCTCCCCATGCAGCGCCTCCAGCAGCAACTCAACATCCTGAACCTCCTCTTCACTCGAAGAACCCTCCAGAACCATCATAGCCCGCAACTCACGGTCCAATACGGCAGGGCTCAGGGTTCTCAAATGTGAAATGAAACTTGCAAAGTCAGCAGCAGCTTTGCTGCTGCGGAGCAGGGCTACAAAAGCGCTGGGGGCCGCTGCTGCTGATGCTGCACCAGCTTTGCTGCGCAAGACACGGCTGCCAGCAGCTGTGGGCCCTGCACACATCGCAGCAATGGCAGATCGCTTGATGATCAGCTCAGCCTGCACCTTACCCGAGTACACTAGCCTGTCCCACATTCAAGCCATGAAGACCACACTGCAGTCAGCAGTCAGCTATACAGCCAAGCCCGTTACTGCAACAATCAGCTGCAGAAATCAAGCGTGAAACCCTTTTCACAGCTGCAAGTCCTTCTGTGGCTCACCAGCATCCTGCTCCCCCGCGACCGCCATATCAGCCGCAACACCAGCATCTGCTGCCACAAAAGTTGGCTGCCCTGAAAGCCCAGGTACGGTAGGCAGGAAGAATGGTGCTGCCTCCGGCTTCTTGGGTGGCTGGATAGGTTTGCTGCGGGCTTTGATGGTGTCAAGGTGAAGCAGGTTCTCCCACTGCAGCAGCACACAACTCACAAAGGTTGAGAGCACTTCTCCTGTTGCTCCCAGTACCCCAAACCCACATCAGACACTTGTGGTGTAGAGCAAGCCAGGCCCTGAGGAGGAAAGCCCACTGGTTGTGTGTTATTGGTGATGCTGCTGCTCTTATAGTTACCTTGTGCTGCAGCTAAGATCATCCACAACGTCCGCTGGCAGCATCAGTGGCAAACAGGTCAGTGTTCTTACAGTGCTTAAGCAACCTGCTGCATACTGGGTGCTCTGCTGTTGTAAGGGCTACCAGAGGGCTGTCAAAGTTGGCAACTCATGAATGCTCATATAATCACATTTGGTTTGTACAGGAGACATTGAGGAATAGCAGAGCCTGAGCTGCCTGAAATGGAACAAGCAGCTGAAGCCCCTGGCTAAGGAAAAAACATTAGTGAAATAACACCACACTGTAGGTGGCTTCCCAAAGCATGTCTGCGCATACAGCATTGCATATCAAAGTGTTGCGTTCCTGTAGCCCTTTAACTACAGACTCTGTGCTATGATAGCGTGATAACCCATCAGCTTCTACTCTCTGTATTTCAGTGCTCACCTGAGACCTGGGCAACAGTGACAGTGTGGCCAAGTCTGGTGCCAGAGGTGCAGGTGCACCTGTACTGTCAGTCTGCTTGTATACAGCAGCAACAGTGGCAGCAGCGGCGGCGGCGGCAGCCTCAGCTGCACGTCGTCTCCTGCTGCGCTTGTTTCTCTTACCCAGCTGCTCCTGTCCTGCATTGCCTTCATCATCAGTACTGCTGCTGACTGCTGCTGCTGCTGCTTCATCATCATCGCTGCTGCTGACTTCACTGTCAGTCTCTGACTCATTGACGTTATTATCGCTGTCATAGAAGTCGCTACTCTCGTCATCAGAAAGCACCCCGCCGTCGATCATCAGCTTCACTTCCCGCCCTTTCAGTAAATCCTCAACATCGCCATCAACAGATTCATCTTCAGAATCCTCATCCCCACTGCTGCTGCTGCTCCCACCCCCTGCAGCCGCTGCTGCAGGCCTGACCCCGGCCATGGTCACCTTGTTTGGCTGCTGCTGACTAGCCTGCTGCTGCTTTCTGCTGCTGGCAGCAGCAATGGATGGCAGATGCACAGGCACTGGTGTGTCTGTGAATGACGCCACTGAGGATGGGTCACCAAACATGAGCTGATTGCTCCACAAGAACACGCCACGCTTGTTGATGTGTGCTGTGGCGAGCAAATCTCGGGTGCTGCTCAGGGATAAGCTGGTCACTGGAGTGCCCATGTGCATCACCTGTAGGGTTTAGGCATACAGCAGCAGCAGCAGCAGCAGCAGTAGGAGGAAGTGATGGCGGTGGGGAGGTTTGTGGCTGGAACAGCACTGCCACATGCATAGAACTGGTTTTTTTACGCCATCTGACAGCAACATGAAGAACCCAGCACATGAACATGCACATGCAGGAGAATAGAAACCAAACATACCCTGCTTTTCCTTGCATGCCTTGCATCCTTTGAAGCCCTTGAACCTCACCTGCATGCACTGTGCTGCTGGGATATCCCAGACTCTGAGTGTGCAGTCCATTGCTGATGTCAGCAGCCACCGGCAGTCGCTGCTGATTGCCAGGTCAGTCAAACGGTCACTGCAGCAAGTGTAACAATACATATCCAGTAGCAGCAGCAGAAGAAGATGGGGGCAAACAGTTGATGATCAAAGGTGATGCTGGAGTGCCGCATCACTCTCAAGACATTTTTGAAGACAGTGGTTACAGTAGCAAGTGCTGCCGTGTATTTATGGACTGATTGCAAGAAATGCTAGCAGAGTGTGGTGTGGGCTGACACGAGTATGCAGTGCTGGAGCGATGTATGATCAGTAACACTCGCTTGGGGTGGTACTGCACTTTCACACACTCCTGCGTATACATGCTGCATGTTACGTTCACAATGGGTTGTGGCGTTTCTGTGTACCTTCACATATAATATTATTCCTGTGAATTCCTCTATTCAGCAGCATAAAATTTTTCAAATTCAACACGTTGCTTGCTGCTGTAATCAGTTTGCAGCTCCTCAAGCCGTCGTTGCCCTGTGTGCACCTGTGACCACTGAACCTCCTGACCACCCTGCAGGCCTCGATGTCCACCATCCTGATGACAAGATCAGCACACGCAACCGCCGCCAGATCTGAAGCAGCATGCAGCACCAGATGGGTGGCCGCCACCCCCAGTGGCAGCTCAGCAGTCATGCTCTGTTTTCTGAAGTCCCAGGTGCGCAGGTGACCGTCATTGCTGGCTGTTACTAACAGTTTGTTGGTGCTGTCAGAGGCAAGGCCAATGACAGTGGCATCATGGGCAGGTAACAGCTTGTCTGCGGGGCAGCAGTGGGTTGATCATCATCATCAGCAGCAGCTGGAGCACGATCAGAGTTCCTCAGTGATCATCATGATTATCTATGATCATTGATCACATCATGGTGGGAACAATGGCAGCCTGATTTTGCTTCCTGCTATTGTAACATATTGCAGCGGTAGACCATATCATGTACTGCATGCTCAGCTGACACACAATCCTACGCTGCCAGCAATAGGCAGCAGTCAGCAAGTTGCAAAGATCACTCAGCAGGCAGGTACTACAGTTCCTCTTCTCACCTTGACCGCTCTTCCTGTGGTAATCGCCTCTGTGTATACCGCTCTGCAGGTTGTATCTATCAACACGTCCATTCTCACTGCCAACCAGCCCAAAGTTGCCACAGCAGCTGATCGCCACTGCTGTCGCTGCTGGCTGCCGCTGCTGCCGCTGGTGCTGCTGCTGGTGTGGGTCAGGTGGGGGTGCAAGGATATGTTCCCCCAGGGTGAAGTTCTGCAGGCGCCAGGTGTAGGCCCTGTGGTCCCCGGCATGGCAGGTCAGTACATTGGCCCAGTCACGCTCCCGGGTCTGCAGGAATCACGTGAAGAAGATCATTTACACAAATTCAATTGCAACAAAAAATGAACGTAATGATGCATCAGCTCAAACATGCAGTGATGACAACATCAAAAGCAATACAAGATAAGCAATATGAATTCAGCTGCCTCTTTGCCTTTGCCAGAGGCAACAAGCACTTCTGGTAGATAGATTGGATGTGACATCCCAGAGATGCGTGCCTTGGTGTGCAAATTATGCTCTTGGATCCAACATTGATCAACCTAAACAAACACAAAGCAGCCCACTGATCGTGTTCTAGTACATCAATCTACACCTGTTGGACTAAGCTGCGGCTGCTGTACTGAGTCCTCACCTCACAAGCAGCCAGCTGTGTCACCCTTGGCAGTTTAATGTCTTGCTCAGTGACCCTGCTTCTCTTTGCCTGTGCCTTGACATTCTTCTGACTGAGTTCACGGCTCTGCTGGTCCTGGATGGTGCTGAACAGCCTGAAGCCCTTGTCAGCGCCGGCAGACAACAGCCGCAGACCCTGAATACACCCAACAAGTGACTTTACATGTGCAGGCAATGGCAGTGGGATCATCAGCGCCAGCAGCCTGTGAAGGTGGGTTGATTGCAAGATATATGAGCATAAGGAGGGAAGAAGGCAGTGGAAAAACGAGATCTGATCAGCATCTGAAGGAGGCAATACGAATTGTTTGATGAGTTACAATCCTTTATCACACATCTGCAGACTGCTGACTGCAGTAGTCAGTGCCTGTGAGCTGGGGTGCTAGATGATGACCGCTAGTCATCTGATACCGCAGCTGGCACTTGGCGCGAGCCTGGTGTTGATGTAGCTGATATCAACTTGTTCATAGATTAGACATTTCCAGGGTGGATGTGATTTTATCAGAGAGGTAGGTGGGAAGGGTTCAGCAGAGATTGATGCCACAAACATCTGCAGCTTAAAGTATGATGGATTGGTGGCATCTGCCAAAGCATGGTCAAGTACATTCCAGACTTGGATGACTCCACACAGTGAATTGGCTTGGACTTGCCAACAAGGGGATGCTTGCTGCGCTGGCTCCACTGTTGTTCACCAGACTGCAGACTACCACAGCGGTATGGCAGCTTCACGTCGCCTTCACCTTGGTGGAGAAGCCCACGTGAAGCTGTGCCATATCACCGTGGTAGTCTGCAGTCTGGTGATCAGTTTAAGTCTGGTGGAAAGATGAGATGGTCAGGGTGTTGAATAGGGTTTTGCAGTCAGTTGGGATTTAGTTATGTGTTGGCTTTAGGCCTGTGTGTGCTCACAGCCCAAAGGAGGCTGGGGGAGAAGGCATGTGTTTCATGGCACATCAACAGGCTGCAATGAGTGCAAGCTGTATTTGTCATTGTCATTTGTGACCAGTGTCTGAAACTCTGGGCCACCGAGGCTGAAGTTTGTGACAGTGTTGCAGGCAGCCCCATACACCTCAATACTATTGTAGTACAGCCTGTGTTGCATTTGGGGAACAGGACAGTAAAGAGCTATTTCTGTGGGCTGGATGCAGTAAAAGGTGTAAGGAGCAACACTGAACAATCAAGAGTGAGAAAGGGGAGGAGGAGCAGCTGAACCGCTCACCTCTGCGTAATGTCGTACTACTGCTGGTGGTGCACTGTGACCACTCCTGAACTTCAGCATTCGAGGAACTGCATCAACACCCTCAAGAACCTGCCACCAGCAGCAGCAGCAGCAGCAGCAGCAGCAGCAGCAGCAGCACCAGCACCAGCAGCAGCAGCAGCAGCAGCAGCAGCACCAGCAGCAGCAGTCAATTTGAGCCCTGTCAGCAGCATAGGTCCTAAACCTACCTGATATAACCACTGGGGAACTCAAGAGATAAAATTCACAAAGTGTTCCACACGAGAGGCATGTACAGGGAGAAAGAGGTTGAAAAAAAGGGTTTACAGGGGTGGGCTTTGTGAAGCAAAAACTGCCCCCAAACTGGCCCGGGTTACCACAAACAAACAACCAAACGCCAAAGCCCCCCTCACCCCGCCCGCTGCCCCCCTCCCCCCCCCCCCCCCCCCCCCCAAGACGCACCCACTGCTTGATGCTGTTGTCCCCTGCAGCACTCATCAGCAGCGGCTCCCCGGCAAAGAAGTGCAGTGACAGCAGCACCTTGTCGTGAGCGTCTGTTATGACATGATGCAGACAGCGCTGCTCAAGGTTCCACAGCGCCACCACACCTCCAGCCCCACCAGCAGCCATCAGGGGCAGACCAGAACCTGCAAGGGAAATGGGGAGATAGACAGACAGCAATACATACACGACTCTGTTGGGTTTCAATGCTCACAGAAATGTATATTGTTGCTGATAAACAATCAGTCGTTTTTTGATGGTAAAGTGGGGAAAAAATTGAAGTTGGAAAGGGGGAGGGATTGCTTTATCTGATGATCTGGGGTGGGGAGTCAATGGTTGTTGGCATATCCTGCTTTGGTGTCCACATGTGACTGCTGCTGCTGCTGCTGCTGCTACTGCTGCTGCTGCTGCTGTGCTTTATTGCAACATGACAAACACAGTGCGCTGCAACACCTCCAAATGAGGCTGGAGGGTCAGTCAGCATATTCATGGCCCATTGACATGCAGCTGCTGCAGCCCCCGCACCTGTGCTGAATGAGATGCATGACACCACACTGCTGCCAGCAGCAGCAGCAATGGCAGCAGCTGATCCTTGCAGGAACCTCCCTGCTGATGTCCCGGCAGCAGCAGCATTGTGGAATGTTGCAACCTCCTCGTCGTACCGCAGGTTGTGCAGCACCACCCTGCCGTCTTGCAGTCCAACACCCACAACATCTAGAGCGGGAGAAGCAGCAATGCACTTCACAGGAGAACCCCTGAATGTTTTCCATACAGCAGCAGCAGCAGCAGCAGCAGCAGCAGCAGCACAGTTTTAGTGTTCCCACATGACGCTTTGCACTTCACAATGTGATCATGTCAAGCAGTGAGCAATGCACATGACACCACAAAAACTCACTGATCAGTTGGGTTTAACCAACTGCTGATCAAACATGTTGATTGCCACAAGCAGAATCTGTAGAAGCCAGGTGTTTCTGCGTTTTCTGTTCATGAGTGTATCATGTCGGGGGGCTGTGCCAGGCACAGGAATCAATTTCGAGGGCGCCTGTATGCGCTCATTCTGTAACCCACCTCACCAAAATATGTACAACAAAAATTCAACAGCAAAATGTGAAGATGCCGCTGCTGCTGCTGGTAGAGACAGTACAAACCGCAACACTGCAAAAAAACACATAAAGGAATATCCACTGCACAAGCGCTCACCATCCTTTAAACGTGTGGATGCGTTGTCCTGTCACAAAGTTCCAGAGCTGCAGTGAGCCGTCCTGGCCACCCACCACGATCTTGTTCAGGTAGGTGTCTGGATGAGCCATACAGGTGCCCTCAAAATCGGGGCCAAGATCCAGCACAGCCTGTCACATCAGCAGCAGCAGCAGCAGCACACATGTGTGTGAACAGGGGCCACATGATTTTTCCCCTTTGGAGGTGCATCTTCTGCTGGTGGCAATTGATGAATAAGATGGGCAGGATGAAACCTTCAGCAAAAGACACCAAAGTGATGCAGAGGGAGTTTCATAGGCTCCAATTGAATAGTTTATATGAACCAGAGACCTGGATGTTCTGGAATGTTATTAGAATGTTCAGGAAAGACACTGGCAGCACTGCTCATGTGATCACACAGACAGGTGGTTCATGAAGGGCAGCAGCCTGGATGCATACGGCCAGCATTGAGACTGCTGCTTTTTGTGATGCAAATGGTTCATTTTAGCAATTAATGATCTGATATTCGTTCCACTGTTGCTGCAGCTGCCATACAAAGAGGCCGTCTGCTGCTGCTGCTACTGGTGTCATCACCTGTGGTTTGTTGTGCTGTCCAATGTTCCAGACACAAATAAGTTTGTCCTTGCTCAAAGACAGCAGCTGATTGCCCAGCACCAGCAGCTGGAGGATGCTGCCTGAGTGACCAGCATACACACCCGTGCTGCAGGACAACAACAGCAGCAGCAGCAGCAGCACACATGTAGAAGACAGAACATGGCAACAGCAGTAGCAGCATGGATGAGGTAGACGGGAACAAGGACAGCAGTGGCAAAGAAGGTGACACAGACACAGTTGAGATTCAGCACTGCTAAACCCAACTGGAGGGATGCAAGGAGGTAATGCCGCAGCTTTATTAATGAGTTGTTTGACGAGCCCAGCCAGCTGCACGGACGTACTACCTGATTCAACATGCAACAGCTGCTGCTGCTGCTGCTGCAATATGTTGCATTAGTGCATGTGCTGGTGTGTTGGTGTTGACCCTGTGAAAGCACCACAGTTGTGTTGAGCCACGATCACTGATACACCACCACAGCACTGCTTGATTGCTGCACCAGGCAACAGGCCACAGGCAACAGGCCAGCAATTCACACCAGACAGAGACACAGATACAGACACAGATCCCGGATGCATCCGCACCTGTGAGCCCTCCTTGCCTCATGAATGACTGCACCTGCGGCTGCAAATGTCATATCTCCCTTGCATGCCAGGGCTGACACGGCACAGGACAACTGCAGACACGCAACAAGAGACAACGTTGAAAACAACAACAATGAAAACAAATAAAACAAAGAAAACAGGCAACAGAAAGTAGGTGGACATGTGGTGTGCTGATGCTGCTGTTGCTGCTGTTAATGATGATGTTGATACTGCAATGCTGGTGAAAGGATACTTGCAGCCAAGTATTCTTTACAACTGTGCGCTGTGAATGTGAACAACCTCCGAATGCAATGCAAGTCAGAGTGGAACAGTTGACAGATTGTGCACCTAGCACTACTGACATCATTTTGTCAAACAGCACTCGTGCAAGACTTGACTGTGAGCTGTTCGGTGTGATGCGTGTGCTGCTGCTGCGCCACTGCAGCACCTGTTACAGAGGTGGCAGTGGCTGTTGTAAAGGCAGCTGTAGCAACACCATAGCAACACCGCCCCAAGAGCAGTACTATTTCCTGCTGCTGCTGCTGCTGCTGCTGCTGTTGTGATTTTTCCTCACCTGAGGTCCCACCATCACCAGTGTCAGCTTGGCAGTGTTGTAAATCTACAGACAGAATGTAACAAGACCCGAGTTGGCTGGGTATAATTCAATAGCCTGGCTCAGAATGCAACATCAGCAGGGGAGGAACTTCCAAAAAGGGGCGGCAGCACCGCACGATGATCAGCTTACTTTGCTTCTGCTGCAGTGCTAGCAGCCATAGTACACAGCAGAAGGTAGCTGAGTACAACTTATATACCGACCATTGGCAAGTCGGTATGTCAGGTGCCTGATGTTGTTGGTACTGCAGAGGCTGTGTGTACTGCTGGTGTGCCTGTGGCAGTGGCCTGCTGGAGCTCAAGTTGGGTCTCAGCGCACCTGCCATGTCCTGCCCACACTGACAGTAACGTACGTCTCCTTGCCTCGCCTTTGCACCGCGAAAGGGACACTCTCAGTGATGTATCCTAGAGCCCTGAAGGGCTTGAAAAGTGGACCTGACATGCTGGAGTTGGCTACTGCTCAGGCTGACATTTTATTGGGGCAATTACTGAAAATCTCAATCGTTTCGACGGCAGTGCCTCCTGGTGCAAGGTCGCAAACCAGCCCGAGCAGCCGAGTGTCGTCAAATCTGATGGACTACACGACAATGACCAGCCGCTGCGCAGAAAAAGTACATGAATCCAACAGCTACAAGTGAAAGTATGCAGGAGCACAGGTCCAGGTTGAGCAGTACTTGTTATGTAACACCAGCAAAAAGCCGTTTCGTCGCATGCCAGCTTTAACGCCGCTGCACATAGTAAAATCAGATGAGATACAATGTACTTGTGATTGTTGATGCAATGACAGAGTGTGCGTAATAGCAAGGTGCGTGAATTCCGTATCCTTGGAATACATTGGCCCATGTGGCATGGGCATGCCAGCTTGACAGCGTGCAAGTTTTATAACCCATATCAGCTTACGTAGCTACTAACACATGGATACTGTCGACGTGATGGACGACGTGCTGATTGCGGTATTTAATACTCTTGCTGCTGAGTTTTCGCCTGCTATTGCGCACAAAAAAGCAGTTCAACGGTTTATTTGGTTCAGAAGCACGCTTCCGTTAGCGTGCAAACGGTGGCAGCGGTTGGTTCTTGGTACACCGGCACTCTGGAGCAGCGTTCTGGTAGATCCCACAGCTGAAGCCCAGTATGTCAAGCGGCTAGGAAGGAGTGATACGTCAGGGTATTTGAGCGAGCGAGAACCGCGTGGGGGTTCTGGGCCACCCACTCCGGTTCGAGGGACCAGCCCTGCTTTAGGCAGCTCCCCAGACAGCGAATCAGGGGGCTACTGGACTTCGCTATATGCACCGTACCAACCTGGTAGGTTGCCAACTTGAACTGCAGCAGCTGTATACTTCCATGCTGCTCCTGCTTACGTTAGTATGCTTGTGCAGTACAGCTTGTTGCAACCAGTAGTAGACTGGCACGTGCAGCAGTCATAATCAGCAGCTGCTGTTATCCAGCATTCTGTGACGCATTTACGTGCTATATATTCTGCAGTTACAGCGTTGTTAATTCAGCTTCAGACGTGCTGATTGCTCAACCTTCTACACTACATGCCGCTTCCTGCAGGTGTATCAGGCAGTAGCCCCCCAGGGCACTACATCCACAAGCACCTGTGTCGGATTTCCCTCAACAGGCATCAGCATCAACGGGCGCAGCTGCAGGCTGAAGCAGTGACAGGCTGGCTGCATAAGCACCCAGCAGCAGCAGCTGGTGTGGTGCGGCTGACGCTGGATCTGTCACATCACTCACACCATGACTTTGACAGGCAGCAGTTAGAGGTGCTGCTGGCGGCCCTGCCACGGGTTCAGAGTATACACATGTTGGGGGCAGTGGACGGCACTGATGCGTATGAGCCACTAGGTAAGAGGATCCTGCTGGTGGGTGCACCTGCCACACATGCGCACCAGCCGTGCTGCCCATGTTGCGGTCCCTGCCTCTTGCACGCAACAGCAGAGGAATGCTATAGCTGTATGCAATGGTACATGCACCCAGGATGAAACCATTGTTCTTCATGGGGAGACTCACAAAGGCCACCTGCACCCTGCACTCTTGTCCCTATGAACAGTCAGTCTTCTTTGCCCCTACTTGGTCGTGGAGAGCAGGCTTTCCTTTGCTTCTGACAGCCGCCGACAATCTTGCTGGCCTTGTACTCACTGCTCGCCACTCCCTTTTGCATTAATCACAGGCCGCACAAGGTCCCTCACAGAGCTTGAGTTGTCATCTGCCAGCCAGGCGTGCCTTGACAGCGGGCTCATGGCTCTTGGGTACCTGCCCGATCTGAGACACCTGTCTGTGTCACTGGACATCCTGCCTGCATCACCCTGGGGCATCAGCGACCTGCCAACAGGGTTGGCCAGCTTGAAGTTCGGAGGCATGTGGCTGCAGCAGCTGCCACCTGTTCTTGAAGACCTAGCAGGTAATTGTCTTCTTTGCTGTTGATGTGCCCCACTACTGTTGTGTGCTGGTGCCTCTGGCACCTTGCTGCGGTGCACAAGATAAGCACAGCAAATTTTGAGGAACAAGGCAGAGCAAGGCACTTTGTCATATCAGGGCAGCCAGCAACAGATACATTCGTATGTCAGCTGCTGCTGCTAAAGTATGTTTACCTTGGTGGCAGATTGTGTCATTTATTGACAAGGCCCTTGTGTGACCCAGTTTGATCTGCCTTGTGGCGCTGCATTCGGTTGGTGCAGGCCTGACAAGCATTACACTGGAGCGTTGTCAGGTAGAGCAGAACCCTCTACCACTGCTGCTGACTCTACCCCAGCTAGCATCTGTGACAATACGGAATGTCAGCAAAGTCAGCATCAGTGACCTCAGCATGCCGCGTCTGCTGCCCATGGACAGACCACAGCAGCAGCTGTCACAGCTGCAGCAGCTGGCTGCAGCAGCAATTGCAGCAGCAGCACAGATTGCAGGCATCAGCAGCAGAGGTAGCAGCCCACCAGGTATCGGGTCAGCAGCAGCTTCTGCTGCGCTGCTGCAGCAAAATCTTGGGAGGAGGCTTGGTTTGAGCAGTTCAGGGCGACTTATAGGCGGCCGATTTCATCGCATAGCTAGGCACTCGCTGTGTAGTAACAGTGGTACGGCAGCAGCAGGCACTTCTGCAAGTGGTGGTGCATCGTTGCCGCTCACCAACACCAGCATAACCTCATTAGCCCTGGTAGATGTTGGCTTGCAGCAGCTCCCGCCATGCATCTCACAGCTTGTAGCGTTACAAGACTTGAGCCTGGCCTTGAACCACGACATGGGCCTCAACCCCATCACCTGCCTTCCCGCTGAACTGGCATTGCTGACCGGCCTGGAGGGCTTGTGCCTTGGGCATTGTAGCCTGAGTCAGCTGCCAGCAGTGGTGGCAGCATGCACTGGTCTGACCAGGCTAGAGCTGCAGGGCAATGCATTGTCAGCATCAGGGTCTGGATGGAAACCTGCTGACGTAGGTTTCAGGGACAGTCTGAGGGTTCTGGACCTTGGAGGTCAGGGTTCTGGACGAGGGCGCTCGAGGGGGATCCCAGCGTGGGTTGGCAGCTGCTGCAGGCTACGGGAATTGCGGTTGAGCTGTCAGTGTTTGGGGTACAGCAGCAGCAGCAAAGTGGGCGATTTCACCATGTCTGCACACATGAATGGCGCAGCAACACCTGCTACTGCTGCACCTTACAGTCCCAGCATCACCCTCACAACTGCAGCAGCATATGCTGTGCCCAACAGCAGCCCGGTTGCAAATGGCCTCTCAGCCAACAGCACCCGTAATGCTGGGCTTGCTGGCTCCCTCCGTGGTTCACCATCCCTCAGCACAGCACCTACTGCATCCCAGTCAGCGGGTGTTGCTGCTGTTGGTGCAGCTGCATCAGGGGGCCTTAGCTTGCAGCAGCTGCCAGCGTTGCTGCCCGAGCTGGAGGTGTTGCAGGTTGAAGGGGGTACATGGGAGCAGCGGGCGGTGAGAGATGCATTGCAGTTGGTGAGACACTTGGAAAGGTCAGGCAGCAGGTTGCAAGTGGTCCTGCCCGTATGAAATTGTGTCGTGCTTGCGCTGCAAGCTTGAAACAACTCTAATCATGGTATGATGCGTGAAAGCCATGCTGCAGTGCTGCAGCTGCCTGCAGGTGTTCTGCACTGTGTACACACATAAGTATAATGAGCACTTACTGAGGCTATGCTTTGTCAAATCTGTCAGGACATGTCATCGCCATGAACGGACATGATCTAAACTGTGTTGTATTACACATTTGGCAAATGGCGGTTGGGTGATCTCTGTCTAAGTCACTGTACATGAATCTGTGATTAATCTGACCAGAACCTTCTTGGAAGTTGATTGCTGTGCATTGCTGCAAGCAGCAGCATTACAACATTGTAATCTGGCCATTCATTGCCAATTGGCATAGATAACATCAGATGTACAGCAATGTGCGATTTGTTTTGATATTAGGCCATAAGTCACACAGGTGTATCACATATATGCCTGTGCCTGCTCTAATCATCTTGCATTGCATGCATGGTATAGCAGCCGGGACAGCCCATGCAGGCACACAGGGTGGCGCCCCCAACGCATGTCAGCGCATTTGCCATAGCATTTCAACTTGCTGCATGGCTAAAATTCTTTTACATTGGTTTGCTTATATGTATGACTGCCTGGCTGTAGAGTGTAACCTATAGTAGAGGACCTGCAGGTGGGATGATTCAAATTTGGTTCCGGTAGCATTTGCTGCCTGCTTGCTCATATGCTTATGTCATGTGACTGACCCTGGTGTTCATATCAGAGGTTGCGAAGCTGGAGTCACAAAATATTGATGCTGGATGATCGCCCAATGAGCCTGGCACTGGATCCCTAACCGGCTGAAGTTACTAAATGTGAGGCATGTAACTTTCGACACGATCTGAAGGCCGACCAACTGGTTGCAAGCCGACCAACTGGTTACCCCGGACCACAGTCCATTTGACAAAAACATCAGTCCCACCAGCAAAGACCCACTCAGTTCAGTTCTATACAGTACAGTACGGTATTACGATACCTCTGCACAGGGCTGATTGGCATATGCCAGCTCAAGTTGCACTGGAACACTGGTCAGATAAGTAGCTAGGTCCATCATACTGCGCTGTCCCAGATGTTCTGCCACAAGTAGATAGCCGCTGTACCAAAGTTTGCAGCCTACTGAAGACAACAGCCTGTGCATGATGCAAGCAGCAGGGACAGCCACATACAGCTGATCATCCAAGCACTGCAGCCACACTGACTCAGTGCAGCTAAGACAGGAATCCAAGAACAAGTCCTCTGCAACAACCAACTGCTCCGTGACCAAGCTGCTCACAAAGCGCAGATGGTTTCATCTCCAGCATCCCAGAATATTTTCTGGCACCACCTCTCTGATGCCGGCAGCATGTCGTAGTCAGAGCTGGATGCAAACTCCAGCGCCTTCACAACTGCCTCACGAGACACCTGCAGTCCCCTGTCAGCTAGAGCCTGCATCACCTCTGACAACATCATGGCCAGGTCGTTTGATGGGCCAAAGCCAGCTCTCAGGATGTCCGACAGTACGCGCAGCTGGTCACGAGTAAGGGCAGTGGGCTCCTACAGGGCAACAGGGAAAAGATGCAAGGGTGCAGCTCATCAACAGCTGCCAGATGGACAATGGGCAGCTGGCAAACAAGCCATATGGATGAGTTTAGAACGAAACCATTGGCAAAATGCAGCATATGCACACCCACTGCTTGGTTCTGATGGATGGGCGCATTCCCGATGTCTGCCGCCACAAAACTCACCACTGCTGCTCTCTTAGTGCTTGGGCCTGCACCAGCATCACCACCAACACCGGCCTCAGCAGCAGCCTCAGCGCTCGTCGGCCGCGGCCGTTTACGCTGCTGTGACTGCTGCTGGCGCTGCTGCCCATCACCTTCAACATCCTCATCTTCCTGCTGCTCATCCTCCTCGTCATCATCGCTCCAGTCCTGCTGCTGGTTGTGCTGCTGCTGGTCTGGTTGCTGGTCTACACACTGTGTGTAGCAGGTGTCCAGAATCCTGCTGGCCACTGCCACATCTACTGCTTCTACTGTGTCAGCAAGGTGCAGCTTGGCATGAGCCTGGCTGAGACGAATAAGAGCTTCCAAGCTACGGGCTGTCACTGGCAGAGCACTGCATCATAAACACCACAAGAAAGGGTTCAGGGGCATCAGCAGGCAGCATTGGCAACTCATTGGCAGGAATCAGAAATACACCCTTTGCCAGGTTGAAGTACAGGATAAGAGGTACAGGGTAAAAGGGCCATAGCCCAAAGCAGTGAGCACTTAGGGCTCGGCCAATCGTGGCAATATGCTTGGGTCACCGATCAGCTCAACAGATGGCACATCCTTCATCAACCATGAGCACGGGACGGTGCGCCCGCAAAAGACTTACGCTTGCTGTGCAGACTGCCTGAGCTCCACCCACTTCTGCTGAATTGCCTGCTCAGCTTCACGGCTCATGGGCATCTCCTGGTTGGTGCCCTGTGAAATACAAGAAAATCCCGCTGTTGGTGATCTAGGCACTGTCTGGGACACCCCTTGTGAAGGCCACAAACCACAAGCCCCAGCAAATAGCAGCATAAAGCATTGCACAGCCTGTGCCGCAAGTACAATCACTCTGCCCATGCTGGACAATGTTTTCTGCTTCTCTGCTGAATCGGTGCAATGCCAGCTTTGCATGACTGCCAACATGATCTGCAATGCATCTAGCCCAGTGTGCAGCCCAACTTTCCCAGCTGTCAACCGCCATTTCCTCACCGGGTATCTGTAGCGACGCACATACAGGACGAACCTGCGCAGCAGCTCTGGGTCCAGACCACGGGCCAGCTCACGCGTTCGCAGCGCCTTCATGCGATCACTCAGCCGGCTGTCATCAATCACCTGGCGGCAGAAGTCATCTGCTCCCTCCTGCATGTGGGGTGAGACAGGAGTAAATCTTAGCATGTGTAGGCGCTTAGAATCCAAACCTGACTCACTCACTGCCTGCCAGTATGCACAGCAGCAGCACTCTGGGTCCACTGTGTCTACACACGCCAGCTGAAAGCTGCCACCGCTGCTGCGTGACAATTGAGTAATTGGATCAGATGCTTCAGATGGTCGTCATCAGGGGACTCTGACTTCAGACACGGCCAACGTCATACGCCTGCAGCAGCAGCCCCATCTCACCTGTATGTCCGCCAGGTCCCAGACATTGCTATCATTCAACTCATCTTGGGGCCAGGCCTCAGGAGCCTGCTGATCCCTGTTGGCCTGCCTCCTGCCTCTCCCTGCTGCTGCCGCCATGTCAACATGCAACTTGTTGAATGCACCTCCCTGGAGCCAGACTGGTGCAGCAGTGCCCTTCTTGTAGTCCCCTCCAAGCTTGATCTCTGCCATGAGATCCATGATGCCAGGCTCAGTGGGAGGCTTCTCATGGCTCTCTCCGGTTTGGCGGTACAGGTGGCCACGCAGCACATGTTCAGCCACCTGACAGCAGTATGCAGGTACAGCAATGCGGTATACAGCAGCAGAGCTAGCTCCACGTACTTTCAGCAACAGCCTGCATCAGGATGGAGGCAACCTGGCCACCAACAAACGGTCAAAGGCGTGTTCTCGCAGCAGGAGCGACAGCCATGTGGTCATGCATTGAGGCACTTGTGCTCACACAAGGAGCGTCAGCTGTTGTACCAGACCCATGGCTGGCAAAGCTGTGTACTTTATCCCACTGAAGCCACCAGCCTATGTACATCACAGCAATGATGGTGTCATGCTAGCACTCAATCTGCAGGGATGCTCACTCAGATGAAGCAGCTCACTCACCTCCTTGTCCATGGCAGTGTTTGTGTTATCCAGCACCACAAAAAGCATGTCAAAACGAGACAGCAGGGAGTCTGGCAGTGCGACATTCATGTTGATGCTGCTCTTGCGGTCATAGGTGCCGTACAGGGGGTTGGCGGCAGCCAGCACACTGCAGCGGGCATTCAAAGAGGCCTGCAAGAGCACAAACACAGCAGCTGCCTGAGCCGATGACAACCCAGCGCAACTGATTTTGAATTGTTTGTCCAGGACAACACATCCTGACATGACGACCATCCATAGCTGTGTAAATTATTGAGCGATAACTGTATATCTCCATAAAGGGTACCAACGGCACACCTGTATGCCGGCTTTTGCAATGGTGACTGTCTGCTGCTCCATGACTTCATGGATTGCGACACGATCGTCCTCATTCATCTTGTCAAACTCATCAATGCAGACCACACCACCATCAGCCAACACCATTGCACCAGCCTCAAGACGCTTGTCACCAGTCTCACGGTCGCCTGCAATAGAGCAGTACCAGCAGCTCAGTTGCACTGCTTGTTGGAGGGCTGTTGCTGTAGCTGATGGGTGTGAGGCACATACAGGAGATGATGAGGTGCCAGCTACTTGAAAACAGCACCGCAAAAGGCTTAGACGAGCAATGTGTTGTGTTCTCAACACAGAGGTCATAGCTATGCGGATACAGCAGCTCCAGATGCGTAAGGCGTCCTGTTGGTCTCACTTGTCACTGCAGCTGTGAGACCGACACCACTGCTGCCGCGGCCAGTGGTTGAAACCGCATGGGGCGCAACACTCATCACTGCCCTCAGTAGCTGTGACTTGGCCACACCAGGGTCTCCAACCAGCAGCATGTTGACATCACCCCTGTTTGCAGCAAAAGAGGCATCAAGGGCTTGGCTACATGCTAATTTGATAAAGGTCAAGGGGCGCAGCTTACTCATCCAACAGATAGGCAGCAATAGCATGCTGGAACAACCGAATAACCCTTGGCAGCATAGTACAGGTGACTGGTGTGAATCATCATCACATGACTCAAAAGGCTTTGTACATTGTCTTGGTGTCAATGAAGCAGGTGTAATCACCTGATGTGCGTGTTGTTGACGTATCTCTCCACACCTCCCATGAGCATCAGCACCATGCCCTCTTTGATTGTATCATGGCCATAGATTGAGGGAGCCAGGCTGTTGGCAAGGAGCTTGAGCGCCCAGGGCCTGCAGACTCAGCATGCAGCATTGGGTCAGGCAGAGAAGCAGGTGTTGTGGTTCACCTCTGGGGTGAAGGCGCCCTCACACACTCGCATGCTGACCAAGCACAGCTAGGGGTGAGTCGGTTGTGGTATCAAGTTGCTGAGCTACCAAACTGCTGGAATGATCTGGTCTGGGTTGACAGTCTGCGGGTGTTGCGCAGCGAGGCCAGTCTGCTGATGTTGAAGAGCAAGCAAGTCGAGGCAGGGCAAACACAACGAGTGTTCCAATAGTAAGCCATCAGATGCACAGTACAGCAGATCTGTGCCTATGGGTCTCCAGCTGCCTGGTGGGCTAAGATCAAGAACTTTACAATTGGCATGCTTTGCTGCTCACCGGCTTGCAATTGCCTGGATGTGTTGGATGTCTTCACCACGCCACTTGTAGCGGTCACGAGTCAGCTTCTCGATGCTTACACCAACAACAACACTCCTGATGTATCATAAAGCAAGCAGAGGATGATAGGGTTAGCATTTTAACACAGAACAGGTGCTTTGCTATGGGCATGAGAAGCTCAAGGGCAGCATCCATCAGTTGTGTTGAAGCCAGCTCAGTCTTGTGGCATGGCCTTCAGTAACGTCATCTGGCTGTAGTTGACTGTAGGAGTATGACGGCTATGATGGTCTCAGCGGCAGGCAGACACTACTGCTGCTGCTGTGCTGACCAGTGTGCATTCCCACCTGTAAGCTCCACTGGTGGTTCCGCCATTGGCGCTTGCCAGGGGCCTGAAGATGCCAACAACTGCCACCCTGTCCCCAGGCTTGCAGCTGTCAACCAGGTCAGACTCCAACACAATCTCAACTGCAGTTCAACATGGAACAGATGCATGTCAGCCTCGCTGCCACTGCTGCAGCAGCAGCAGCAACCACATGCACTGGCACAGTGATCTGGCAACAGCGAGGCAGACTGGTTTGGCACAGACATTGGCGGGGAGGCCTACAAGGACCGGCCGCTGGTGCACCCACCTGAGTGTGGTAGTTGGCCTGGTGGGGCTGTCTCTGGCAGCTCCTGCAGGCCAATCACCTGGTTGTCCTTGTACTTACACTTGCCGTACTCCGTAACCAGCAGGTGGCCGTTGTCATCACGAGTGGGGTACGAGGAACCTGCACCAGGAGACAGCGGAAGCATGTGCTGCGCTGAGCCCGTGTCAACACAAAATTTTGTGCCCATCAGCATCATTGATAGGCTGCAACGGGCTGCTCCTCTGGCAAGCATCGTCACGCATCTGGCTGTGCTGTGGTCACAAGCTGTATGCAATGGTTTAGAGCAGCTGCAGCTGACTGTAGTAGTGCAGGCGTACCAGCCATTGCGTCTCACTGAACATTGCCTGTTACATAGCCAACATTTAAGCTGCAGTGAGTAACACGCTTGGTCAGCGACAAATAAGTCACTCATGAGCCGTTGTCATGACAGACGCCATCAGTATAGTCGTGGAGATGCTGGCAACTACCGTGCCGCTGCTGCTGCTACAGCACTGCAAACATCATTGCAAGCATGGCGGGGGCCTTCTGCTGTGTGCCACAAAAGACCCCCACCCGTGGGCAGGCCAGTAAGAGCGGTGACGTCTCTATACTCGCGGGATGTTGTAACACCAGTATCCGGGCAGTAGTGAACGCTCTTGACCAATTTGGGTCGCACCAGGGAGCAGCGGGTGACAATGCCATACACCTTGACAAGCTTGCCTAGGTGACTGCTATTGAGATCGCGAGGGGAGACTTCAAGCTCTCCAAACTCGCCCTTGAGGCCCACGAGAATGTCGCTGTCCTCCTTGCTGAACTCTCCAGCAAAATCCTCACTGCTGCGCAGGTACTCCTTGATGGCATCCTGAAGACCTGGCAGGTACTCTGTAGGGCGCTGCAGTATCTTCTCCTGTACATCGTGCTTCCAGTTGCGCAAGCGGTAGTTCTGTATGTCTACTCTGTTGCCCAGGATGCGCAGAACGTTGTTTGTCTTGTGGTCCCTGTCTGCTAGCTCATCCTTTAATTGATCACTGAGACGCCAGCCATCAGAATCTTCCCAGTTGAGGAACTCAGCAAACAGGCGCTTGTTAGCCAGGCGAGTTTCGATGTTGTCGTCCATTGCAACCGTGCGCTGCTCGTTGGACACTGCTCACTACAGCAGCGCAATCGTGTGCTGGTAATAACCCTGAGTAAACATACAGCGTATTCACTGCTGTGATGTGCGATGGCGACGGTACTCGGCAGGCCCGCGCAGCAGAATGCGTGGGCTGAGCAGACGCTTGGAGATGCTTACACAACAGCAGGGCAGCACAGGCACCATGTGGTGTTCAAGCGTGCAAGTGCTGCCAGAGTCACTGGTCCCGCCTATTTCGAAAATAGAGCCCTAAGTCCGGCATAGCATCTCGGAGCAAATGCAAGCTAAATCATCACAAGGTATCATTGAAAGAGTTTATGTGGAGAGCTCCATCTGCGGTCGTGCATGTGAAAATCTGGCAACGCTGTTTCTGAGGCACCAGCACGCCCTACCCCCCGGATACCCGACATCTAAATGACACATGATCATAACAGTGCCAAGCTGCAGGCCTGCTGCAAGGATGGTGCATGAAGTCTTTGGCGCATGGTGTGAATTCGTCCCCACAAAGCCTTCACCTTGATCTGGTGGTCCTTATTCACGCCCACCTGGTGCTACAACTACCTGGCTACGGCTCGTCATACTCACAGTGTGGGTGCACCCAGCCAGTATCTGGATGCAGGCTAACACAATAACTGAGTTATGCTTATGCTTGAGCCTGCGGAGGTCTATATGCGGGGAAAGCTGCAAGCTGCAAATCTTCTGGCCCTGCGTTGTGCTGTTTGCTAGCATTGACGCAAAGTACTGATCACCATGCACAGTCTGGAACATCAAACACAGGAGTCAAGCTTGACTGAGTCCAGCAAGATGCATTGTCCGCAGCTCATGCTACCCCAGGCACACTGCTCATTATCACTGGTGGCTGCCAGAGCCTTGGCAGGCATTCATCGCCGATGTCCTGCATGCTGCAAACTGGTAGCCCTATCAGAGACATCTGCAGCATGTTGGCAGTCTATCATGACTGGAGGAAAGCATGACAGCGGGCACTAGCGGGCTCCACTCAAGGGACCGCAGCATGCGGCAGCTAGCCTAGCAGCATCTGAAGCATGGTTGCGCATCAACACAGAGATAACTGAAGGAAAGTGCTGCAGAGAACAAGGCTGCCCAGCCCTGCTGAATGCATACATCCCCCTAAGGCTCAATCCAATGGCCTACTTATCAGCGTAACAAGTTGGTCATCAGCCTGCAGGCTGCAGAAAGCAGCATCAATGCATTGTCATTGTCATTCGAGCGCAGAATAGCAAAAGGGACAGCAGATGCTAGGGTTTCAGCATCACATGCTGTCAAGCCATTATGGCAACTGCCAGGTGCAGCTTGGACAGCCTCCAAACACATCTCCTGCGCAGCCCATCAATGTTATCAGCACTGCCAGCCTCCAAGACTCACAAGTCTCATGGGCAATTTGATCAGCAGCACCAGCCTTCCTGTACAATTGCAGGTCAGTAGCTCTGTGACTCGGCAAAACTTCAGGTCCAGCGTCAGCAAGGGCTGAAGGAGCCTTCAAACACTGCCAACATCTGTCAAAGCAGCTTGGTCAAGATCGCTACAACTGTAAACTGTAGTTGATGGGCTCCTTGGCAACTGGCACACCTCTCATGAGAGCTGATCAGCTCTGCAGACCATGAAAAGGCTACCAAATCTAGATCAGCAGTGCCTGGCCTGCAGCAGCGAGGTCACAATGGCCGTCAGGCTGTAGCGGAGTGCGTGGCAGACCTGGAGATGAGCTGCATCCAATGTGGGCCTGGCAGGGCCTGCAAATTACGCAGCCTGATGGCGGCCAGGGCCAAATTCTGCCACTCAGCAGAGCCGATTTATACCATATGGCCTCACACCTGGATGCCACCGCAGCATGTCAGCGGGTCTGCTATCACTGCCACAGTTGCCTGGCTCCACCGCAATGTTGTGTAGGATGAGATTTGGGCTCGGATCCAGCGGCACATGCATGGCATTGTCATCCCTGGGTGGCGACGCCCTCGCATGTCAATTCATTTGTCAGCTGATCCAATGTTGCATGGCTCTATGGATATAGTGACTGACCAGGGACACAATACCAGCATCTGCTGCACATCACGAGTGCTTCCGCTGTCACTGAACCACATCCTATCGTCCAAGTTGCAGTGTGCCGGGCATTGGGTGCGATGCGATCATCATTAGTTATGTTGGTGAAGGTGATGGTGGTTACACTTCCAAGCCTTCTAGGGTCCTGTTTAAGCAGCTGGGTCTTGGGCTGCGTAATCTGCCTCCAGCAGGTGTACTTAGGGCAGCACCTCCTGTAGTAGGCGCACAAAGCCATTCGAGCATTTCGGCATCCCGCTCACCTGGCAACCCTAGCTCAAAGTCCGCACCCGATTCACGGGCGTTTCAACGCCATGCCTACTGATAGCGAGTAATGCAGCTTGCTGTCAGGTGGAGATGGTCTCAGAGGTGAGGCAGCTGTTTGCCTTTCTGTCCTGATGCCGCTCCACAGCAGTGCTGCATATTTCACACTTTTGTACTCTCTGCGCAGAGCTTGATTCCCTTGGTGGACATCTCACAGAATGAAGCTCTTGCAGCACAACAGGTGTACAAAGCATGTACCGAGCAGGGGTTCATGTATGGTGAGCATCTCAGACATGGTGCACCACGGGGCAGCAGGTGCAGCAGCGCTGTCAGAATGTCGCAACAGCCACAGTTGCAACCTATGCAATCACCAGCTACTCTGTAAATACAATAAAAGTGGTAAACAATACATTTGCATGCTTTTGACATTGTGATTGTCGCGAAACTGATCATGCTATACATTGCATAAGTCAAGTGCACATGATAAGTGGCACTCCTTCATCCTGTTTAACACCAGAAGCACAACGGCTTGCCACTTGACAGCAAGCCAGGCATGTCGAGCTCAGATAGCATCAAGTTTGAAGTTGCCGTCACCGCACTTGTGTATTGCAGTGACCGGGCATGGGATATCAGCAGAGCAGCTAGATGCAGTGTTCACTCAGCTCAAGGCAGCATTTGCCCTGCCTTTGGAAGCCAAACAGGCCATGATAGCAGATGAGAACAACAGAGGCTGGACGCCGTTTGCTGAGGAGACATTGGATCCGGAGAAACAGTCTAAGGGCGACACAAAAGAGGGCTTCTACTTTGGCAGGTGGGGGTCATGGTGGATGATCTGGTCCTTATGGTTGGTTGGCAACAACCTATTGCAGGCCCCCCTACTTCTGTTCTCAATTGAGTGTCTTGTACTATGGCAGGATTTTGACGGCATTTGCAGCGGTCCGCCTTATTGAAATTCACAAACCTTAGCACTTCTGCTCAGCATCAGCCACCAGCCGACTGCGTGACACCCTGAGCTAGATGACTGTAAACCTTGATCACTTGCATGCCAGCAACTGTTGCCATTTAGAGGGTAAGTTGTGTATGTGTCACCTGCTGCAAGCATACATCCACCTCTCCAGCCTCGCAAGGCCAGTCAATAACAAAGATTGTAGGCAGTTGCAGATCACACTGTTGTCATGTGATCTGATGTGTCTGCCAACACATTCCCTGTTTCACGTGCTCAGGGAAGTGTCTGCAGATAGCCCAGAAGGCCAGCTGCCTCTCCACGGCCCAAATCAGTGGCCGCCTGAGCAGCTTGTGCCCGGCTTCAGGCAGACCATCACAGAGTATTTGTCTGCTCTGACTCAGCTGGGCATGAGGATGCTGCGGCTGCTGTCGCTGTCACTGGGGCTGCCTGCCGAGTACTTTCACCCCAACTTCACATCCCCCATGGTGGCGCTCCGGCCACTGCACTACACCGCGGAGGTAGGCTGATCAAACACACTGGTGGCGAAGCCAAGTGCTGTCATGGCATGACTGGTGCACTTCTGCCAGGTCAGGTCTTTTGAAATGCTGCGACAGCGAATGCACAAGATGAGAAAGAGACTGTTTGGCATGGCAGTCTGGTGGTTCTGAATCAAAACGCCTACATCTTGAGACAAATTTGCAATCAGTGTGATGGATATTCCAAGCAGCCTGTTTGATATTGGAGACCTGTTCATGCATGATGAGGCTGAAGCTGCTGGTGGCTTCTGGTGCTCATGTCTGCCCTGCGCAGGTGTCTGCACCCGAGTCTGGTGTCTTTGCTGCTGGTGCTCACTCTGATTACGGCATGTTGACCCTGCTGGTGACGGATGATGTTCCGGGACTGCAGGTCAGCACACAGTGCCTGTGTACACACCCACAACAGCAGTTTAGCATCTGTGGTGCATGCCAGCAGGTGCCTCAAGGCATCGACATGACAGCAAGGAGTCAAACTTAGTCTGCATCTTGCTCCTGATGGGATTATACAGTGCAATTGATCCACCAGTTTGTGAACATCAGTGGACCCAGGCACTGAACTACATTTTGTAGCAAAGTCAGCAGTGCAATGAAGAGGCTACTGCTGGCAATGCCGTAGAAAGGTTGTTGCTTGGCAACAGTATGCTGCATGACAGAATTAGCTATGCCTGTGTAGTTGACTGATGTGCAATGCATCGCCATACGCTGGCGTGCAGGTGTACCTGAATGGCGGCTGGCATGATGTTGTACCTATACCAGGAGCTTTTATCGTGAATTTAGGAGACATGCTGGAAAGGTGAGGACCGTGATGATATTCAACCCAGTGCTTGCTTTTTGTGGCATGGCGACTGTTTGGGCTCTTTGCGAGACAAAAGAGTTTGTGTGCTCCAGCTAGGTACTGCTTTACACCCCAGGTGCTACACTAGGTGTGTAGGTGGTGCTGTTATCATAACATGGCATCCTGTCAGGGTTTGTAATCAGCACTAGACACTAGACCGCCTTGGCAACACTTGGCACGTATGCAAAGGCTCCATGTGAAGCAAGTGCAAAGGCCATTCTGCATGTCTTCCTGACAGTGTGCAAGTTGATTACCAGGATATTGCATCTTGGCTGCGCAACTGTGCATGCCGTGACATGCGGCTTCTGTCTGTTGCACTGCAGATGGACCAACGGCCTGTTCAAATCTACTTTGCACAGGGTAGTGAACACCTCCGGCAGGGAGCGCTACTCTGTCGCCTTCTTTTTTGAGCCCAACTTCACTACCAGAGTGGAGTGCTTGTCCTGCTGTGTGACTGAAGAAAGGCCAGCAGCGTACCCGCCCACAACTGCTGGAGAGCACTTGTTGGCAAAGTACGCACAAACACATGCCGGATATGATGTCAACCAGAAGCAGCAGAAGCAGCTATTGCAGCAAGACCAATGATCACGTACAGCTGCACTGCAACAGGCGCTGCTGTACGGAATAAACCAATCAGCGCGTGCAGTCAACAATGCTGTACTGCAGGGCAGTGCAAGCTGCAGGTGGGCTGCTGTGACTGTTTGGTGGCGTGTTGCTTTGTGGACACCAGGACAAGTGTTGTGCTTGTGCATGTGGTTCAGCGTGCGGCAACGCTGCGTGGGTGCAGGCCTGATCAGGGCGGCGGTCATGACCAGCTGGTGGGACACCTGCAGGGCTCAGCTGGCGGATGCCTTGGTGCCTCTCAGTCGCTGCGCAGCTCGAGCTGCAAGTTGAAGCCTGCACAGCGGCACAGAGCCGGAAACTGCAGCAAATGAACCCAGTGTCTGTTTTGGGATGCAATCTGTTGGCCACAACCGTTAGCCAAGGTTCGTGCCAGCTGTCCAACGTCGGCGGGGGTGGACTCGGCATCGCAGCTGCACCTGCAGGAACCCGCCTATATGCTGTCATAGGGTCTCGCGGCAATTCCGAATGACTAAGAGCTTTGGGCACCCGTCAACAAAAGTGCAAAGCCGCGACGAGGACATCAAGGCGTCTCGTGCGTTGCATTGTCGCTTTGCATACTAGCAGTACTGCTGCCGGCAACAGCGACTCGGTGCGTTTGGTGCTGCTCATACTACGTAGTGCGGCTTGATGCTTGGTGGCAGGAGGGCCCTCGTGAGTCGACCATTGTGAAGGAGTTGCTGGGCTTTGCTTGCTCTGAAGGTGCCTGTTGCGGACAGCTGACTGCAACCACAATACAGCTGCCAGGAGAATGTGCTCAAGTTTGTTTTACGGAAGGCTGCTGGCGACAGCAGTTATAGCAGGTAAGCTGCATCAAGGTGGGGCATTCTTACGCTGATAGTTTGCTAGCAAGCTGTCTCAGACCAACTGCCAACACATGTTTGAAGGTCAACTCCCTGGTTGGGCAATTATCATGATATGTTCCATCATGTGGCCTGTCAACAATACAGACCCTAAAACCTTCCAAAGTATAAACATGATAACTGGTACCAGTTGTCATGTTGATGCTCTATAGCTTCCTAGAGCCTAGATTGTGCCAGCACCATCTTCAAAAAGCACTGTCACCGAAGAACAAGACCTGTATATTGATGATGTAGACTTCTCTTGAGTACCCCACTGTGTATAACGGCAGAACTTGTGTCTAACTGTATCAGCAGTGCATATCCACTGTTGGCAACAAGGTGCATGCTTGTGAAGAAGCCTATCCCGGGGGGAGAATGATGACAGTGGCTTGCCTGCTGCTGCAGTGCTGTTGTGCCGGTATGTGCCTGCTGAGGTCAGTGCTGGGCCTCCTAATCCCCTCCCCTGTGACTGCACTGACGTGGACGTCAGGACACTCTTCATAGCACCTGTGGAGTACACATGCTGGTGAGCTGATGGTGCCAGCCTGGGACATTGTCTGCAGGGGCGGACAGGCCCTGTACCAGTGCCACTATGGCAGCCAGCTATCAAAGCAAGGAAGCTGCTGGGCAGTCACCAGAATTGCAATCATCCAAAGGACCGAGCACTCAGCAGTAGAGCTGTTTTACTGTGCTGAGTCTGCTTCAGAAGCATCAGTTAGATCCTCAAGTTTAGGCTGCAGTGCAATATAATTTTGGGAGCAGACATAAGCAAGGAATCAGACGTCAAATCCTTAAACAAATAATCTGCAGATAGGCTTCTACGGTGTCAGTAGCTTTATGCACGCTTGAGCATGCACCTGCTACAATTGCTAGACACAAATGCAATGCGTGATCAAGTTTTTAAAAGGAGACCACTGCTTTGTTTTGGCAAATAAGGGACTAATATCCAAACTGCACTGGTGAAGTTCTCAAGCTGGGTATGCATTCGATGCATGCTAGGCATGCTGTAAAGCTGGGCATGCATAAAATGTATACCCAGCTTGATATCTTCACCAGTGCAGTTTGGGTAGTATGCATTCCTGGTAATGCATGGTGCATGAGGCCAGCCGCTTTATGTTGATGTCAGTATAAGGACATGTGATCACATCTTGCAACAAACACTTGCAGCTGATGACAACTTGAAGTGCATGCATCTCCTCTGTGCTTCTTGGCAGGCAGCAGTACAAGTTTGGGTCCTGCAGCCAGCAGTTCATGAAGGATGCAATCAAGGAGGTGCCAGAAGGTAGATTGAATGCATTAGGGCATCACAGTATCATGCGACTGCAGTGCGGCTGCTGTGCAGCATTGTGCATGCCGTGCGTCACATGAGGGAACGGCCGCTCAGGGAATTTGACATTCCAGCATGTGTTCCTCAGACCTCCCAGCATCAGATGCCTGGCAGCCAACTTGACCGTGATATGCTCTTTTACATGCTCATGCCAAGCACTTTACCCAGTGCAAGTGCCACGATGTAGATTGTTTGGTGGCTGAACTCTTCAAGCCTACCTGCCACAAGTTATGTACGAGTAGGATAATATTTTTGCTGTGTGCATGAGCTGACTGTCAATGTTCTGTCATCTGTTGGCATCCTGCAGGTTACTGCCAGATCACTTGTGGCCGCTGTCCCTGCTGCAAGGACCTTGCTGCTGTGGCACAGGATGCTGGTCTTACTGAGTTTCTGTGGGCCATGAACCGCACCACAGGCAGACTGGAGGCACTTAATCAGCCAGGCCTTGCAGTAACACTGCTTGCACCAGACAACAGCGCAATGCAGAACCTGTTTGACAAGCTTGGTAAGTTCAACTCACCAAACCAGCAGCTCATTGGCTGATACCTAGTGTTACACCTAGAGGTCATGACCTTTGACCAAAGCTGTTGAGGGTGTCAGGGTTTTGCCCTGGCGTATGGTGGCAGTATGAGCAGCCGGGCATTTGCTGCTTTGCTGTGTTGCATTTCAAGCCTTTAAGCAGCAAGCTGCTGCTGTGGGCCATTGTTGCAATACTTGATCACAGTCATGGTACACAGCAGGAGAGTCATGGTGAACTGCATCCTGCAGGATGCTGTTGATGCTGTTGATATGTGTCTTACATGAGGTACTGCTGCAGCTAGTGCCACCAGGCCCTTTGGGGTGTCCTGCATTCAAGTCATGCCAACACCATGACACGTGCTGTTGCAGGCGGCAAGCAGAGGATTGACAGCGATCCAGCCGTCAAGGGCAAGCTAGCCAGCATCATGGCGTACCACGTGATCCGGCCAGTACTTGACTATGAAGCATGGACCACTCCCTTCATGACACCTGGAACCAAGCTCACAACCATGGGCAACAACACTCTGGAGGTGGTGGGTGGCGGTGATGGCACAAACGTCAAACTGCAAGGAGCTAGCAGCTCAGCAGAAATCCAAAAGAAAGACATATATGCATGCAAGGTAACTCACATGTGCCTGCCTGCTGATGCATCCAGCGGTGTTGATGCAGCTTCAAAACGCACTTGTCGGTGATATATGCATTGCTTGTTCTGCTAGCTTTAGCACCAAAGACTGAATTCAGACTGCAAAGCCCCTGAGTGACAGGGATGGGGTAAAGAAACAGTTGACAGTGGAATATCTGCGACTGGTAATCTTTGTCCTGTATGTGTGACTCAGCAGATGTGTGCAGCCGCTGTCGGCTCTTTGATCTGTTGGCACTGGCAGCTCCTGTATGCAGTTCTTTGACAGAGACTTCTGTTGGCCACTACAGCAAGCAAGGAAGTTGCTTGGCGCTGCCCACATGTCTGCAGGGATACCTTAACACGCTCAACTGGTATCTGCTACCCCCAGGAGAACAGCTGTCATAATTCATCATGGTTCTTCCAGCCACAGAGCTGCAGGCAGTAGTCTTGTGCCTAGCAGGCTGCATGTAGTTGCAGCACAGTTACAACGCGTCAACTGCATAGGCTACCGTAGCCAGTGAAGTTCATGGCATGCTTTGCACAGGGCAGTCATACCATGCCACAGGAGTCTTGGCAGCCACAGTACGCATTTTGTGTGACCCCATCAGGCCAGCCTTAAGTTGCAGCTGCTTACACCATCTGGTCAGGGCTCACGGCCAAGCCTTGGGCCTCAGTTCTGTTGGCAAGGTGATTTGACATTTATGTTACCTATTGGCCATAGCAATGCTGTAATCCTGCAGACATTCCGCCGGATTGAATCTGGTCTGTGTTGTTTCTGTGTGTGTGCCCCCATGAGCCATTAGCTGGCTCCTTACGGGTGGAAAACCTTGAGGTACTTGTACCGGCCCGCTCACAGGCGGCCCCACTCTTGACAGTAGCAGGAAGCAGACAGGTACAGGGACAATTACTCGCATGAGCCATTGTACATGGCCAGTGCACGAAGCTGGCTGTTACTTGCCTCTGCAGTCTGCTACAGCTGAATCAGGTGGCTGCACTGTCAGTAGGCTAGCATCAGCCCGAGGCTGCCGCAAGCATGCAAGCTTAATCTTTCAAGGCAACTGCCAAGCCACATGGTACTTACATCATGTAAGTGGCACTACGGAGGCCTTGGCTCTCGGCATTGTATGGGAGGGGTTCTCGGGTGTTTCCCCCTTCACAATTGAGATCGGATAATCATGCACTCCGCCTTGTCCAAAAGTGGACTGAATTCACTGGGTAGATTTGAGGCGCGGGGCCGATGGCAGTAATGCTATGGCTGCAAAGTACTGATGATTATTAATATGTAAGTGGCACAGTGACCACAAACACCAGCATCGTGCGGCAGCCAGAATTTCGATACTTGGTGTGTTATGCCTAGAGCTCTGCCCTAGCGCTCCGAGCTCAGGCTGACTTGGGCTCCGAGCCAACATTGAGTCAATGTTGTTTACCACTACCACTGCCACTGCCGCTGCCGCTGCCGCTGCCGCTGCCGCTGCCGCTGCCGCTGCTGCTGCTGCTACTACAAGTTACGTGAAGGGTTTCCACCCGTAAGGAGCCAACTGATGGCTCATGGGGGCACACCAAAAAGAAACAGAAACCAGATTCAATCCGGTTTACACTTATTACGAGTGAGGCATTCTAAGGGCCGCTCGGCCGGATAGGGTAACTATTACTATTAACGAGGCATGCCCTGTTAACAGCAATGTTGCATGACCGTCACGTATGACTGTCTAGATTCATTCCACTCTCCCAAGCACGAGGCACAACTCAGTTGTGTGGCATGATGTGTTTTAGGTGGCAACCCCACGCCGGGGAGGGGGGGGGGAGAGGAAGTGCAGGGGCTGGAACTGGTACTGCCACTGTGTCTCAGATCATGTCCAACAATATTAGTGTGTACAGTGTATGGCCTTCCTAGAATCCTGCGTGTATCAGGGCGGCATCCTTATACAATTTTACATGTATTGTGTCTTCACTTTGATACTGGTGTATGTAGCAGTTCACATAGATGGTAGGTACAGTTCACATAGATGGTAGGTACTTCATATTGCCCCATCACTCCATTGCAGGTGGCCAAGTGATGCTGCTAGAGACCGGACAATGCAACAAACCCAAGCTTATGACATAATGGTCACGAATACTTCACTGTTGAACAGTGCTGGTTACACAACAATGCCGCGGACAAGAGCTGTACACATGTGTACATGAGCTGCAAGACCGTTGACCGCAGCAAGTCGATCATTGACTGCCGAGTCAGCATCTACTGAAGCCTAAACCGCTGCCGCCAGTCATTGCAACCATCAAAGCCACAGACTTTCATCAAATTGGGGCACCGAGTCTGTAGCCGAGGCACAAGTACCAACTAGTCAAAGATGCAGAGCTGTGACAAAGGCTTGTGCATATCAGTATGTACACTGAAGCAAACTTGCATCAGGCAGAGACAGGCGTACATGAGGCACAATCACAGTGCCACAACTGGAAGTACATGCACAGGATCCACAGGGTTCTGTTGCATCACTGTTAAAGGTATGAATGATGAACCCCTGCATCCACCCAACTGTGGGCAGCCTGAGCATGCATTATCAACCATGCATAATGCCATTTGCCTTCAGTGCATGGTGGGCGTCAAAGAAACACAGAAAACCCCATCTTGTATTCTCGGTATACAGGTGACGCACGAACCAGTGTACCTGGTACCTCAGTTGAGGTACGCCAATGTGCACGATGCATGCCACTTTGACCTGCCTTGGGCCCAGGCCGAGCAGGTCAAAAGCACATACCTAAGCATACATCGTAAGACATGTATGGCACTGCATCATGGCTGTCTGACCCTAAAGCAAAACGACACCTTGAAAGGTGCGACACAGCATCTCAGTTGGACTGACATACAGTGTTGACCGGACAAGCAGCCTCGCATCCAGCAACTACAGCAAAAAAGGCGCAACAGCAAAGACAGCGACAACAGCATGCAACAAAACAGTTAGGGCACAAAATAACCATCCTGAGAATACAAAGATGCAGTGTACAACAATGCCCTGATATGTACTCTGCAGCCAACCTGCCAGTGTCACATATAACGTCAGTGTACAAGCATAGCACCGCCAGTGGCAACGATTCAATCATCGGGGCCAGCATACTGGTGGAGCAAATAGCCATGATATCTCTGCATCCATTGCTGGGCAGCTCAGTCATCCACAGATGACTGCTCAGCCAGCCAACCATAGAGGAGGCTCAATCACGTCTTTCAGGCTTCAGCTGCTATTAGAGCTTGACAAGTGACATGCATGCAAAGGAAGCAGGGCCCCTACTGGCAACCAGCTCCAATACCATCAGTTCCAAGTCAGCTGGCCTTGAGCAGACATATGAATGGCGTGTCATGACAGACAATGTTGGGGTTGAAGCAGACATCAACCATGACTAAACCCCGAGAAAGACAGTTATATATGAGGGGCCTGCAGCATGTAGATACTTCAACACAGACTAGGAAGATACCTGTTATGAATGCACAGAGCGATATGAGGCAAACCTGACCCTTGTCGATCATGCAATAAACCTGTGGACACCCATCTGCATAGCCTTTCATGCAAGCCTAAAGACAGATACAACAAACTTCCAACTGCAAGGAATGGCCTGGCAGCACAACACTGAGCCAAGCAAATCAAGCAGAGCCCCAGCAGACAACCTCTGCAGCCGAGGCACTGAAGTGCTGGCAGAGGCCTGGCTTGACTTGCTCTGCTCACCAATCTTCTGGGTGCAGCAACTGCAAAAAAAAAATAATCAAAAGTGACCGTGCAGTATCGCTGTCATCTGTTGCCACAGTGCAGAGTCTAGCGCCCTACCAAAACCGCAATAGCCAGCTGTGCTGCACAGCAGCAACAGCTCAACACCTGCAAACCCTTGCCCTAAGATGATGTCAGAGTCGCGACTGCACATGTAGCCCCCAGCAGCAAAGAGTGGCGGGATTCTGGATGAACAGGACTGCATTGCCTTTGATTCGCCAACATGAAAGCTATCCCAACATGATGCATAGCCACATGATGCAGCACAGGGCATGCAGCATGCAATCTCAATGACCTTGAGGGTGTAATGAGGCAACCCAGCGTTGACCCACCAACATGTGGGCATCAACCCCTGTACAAGCATAACCCTGGTGTGTGAGGCACTGACGTCCTGCTGAATAAGCAGACTACAATGCAAATGCAGGATATGAGCATCAAACAGACATGCCAGGAGCATGTTCCTCTTTGCTGGCCGATGCAGGGAAACGTGCGTCTGGTTGAGCAATGTATGATATCACGCAAGAAGGCGAGAACGCACCCGCAAAGCATGACAGTTTTGCATGCGCAATCTGGCTCTACATGTAGTAGACATGAACAGTGTAATCACCAACCGTTTCAGAAAGATCCACGGGCAACACAGGCAGATGATCATCTACAAGAGAGTACTGATGCAGCTGCAATGATGCAGGACTGCCAGTGGCAATAGCATTGATCAACAGGGCAGCCTGTTTGACAAACAGTTTGTATGGCAACTTGGCATGATGGTATCCGAGGTGCTGGCTGCCAGCACTACGTAACCAGGACAAAGAACAAAGCTGCATTGGAGGACAATGTACAGCTTATCTCTCGTCTGGGCCACAAATTCAGCATTGGCAGAATAGCAACTGACATGGCTACATCAATGCATCAAGATGCTGATGTGTTGGCATAATTTGCTGCTGCTCAACAACATGCAGGACGACTTGCACAGCAGACATGCCTTGCAAGTGCTTTGCAGCAACTGCCAATACTGCTGACTTCAGACAGCACCAATATAAGAGAGGAGGTGACAGATGCACATGAGGCATGTACACAGGAAATGTCATGCATTGCAACATGCATTTCAACCAAGCATGACAACACACAACAGCATGACAACACACAACAGCAACTCAATAATGCGTGGATGCAGCAACAGCTGAGATGTCATTGTGTCAAGCTAAAGATACGCTGTGATAGCCAGGTACATACCTCCCCAATGCATATGAAGCTTGCAGCATATAATGCAGAGAACCAATGACCGGACTCTCCAGTGCTAACCAAACCCTGTCACCAAACTGCTGGCTGCCAGCAATGCACCCATAGGGATGTCACTCAGGCGCTGTCAACAGCATTTCCCAGGGCACCACCTGCTGTCATGGCTTTTGAAGCTTGAGATCTCCAGGCATGCAGATGATCACAGGACTAAGCAGGGGTTGCAGATCACAGTGTGCTGGTGAAAACCAGGACAACTATGCACCAGCACACATAGGAGGGCCCATGCTGTATGCCACCCAATACCAACTTGTCAGGTACGGCGGGTGGCAAGCGCAAAGTGACAGCATGCAGCCCCGGCCAACAGCCAGGTATATGTCACAATCAACTATTTCTGAACTCGCTACTACGCCAGTAACCCTTACTACCCAACTGCTGCTGCTGTACGTGGTGCCATGCATGCGAAAGAATTAAACGAAAATACGCCTGCTGCAGCACCAGTTACAGAGCAACACAAAGGGAATGCAAGAAGTACCACCCTGTGCCGAAAAGAGACATGCAATCTGCCACCCCCCCGCCCCAGCAATCGCCACAAGCGCTATCACCAACATGAGTGCCCAGCCACACATCAGTCGCTCAGTCAAGTGCGGGACGGCTAACAAGTGACCGCCAATGAATACGCAAGTAGTGACACATCATCATGACTAAAGGAACCTGTCAGCACAAGAATAAGGTAGTAGCAACCAGGCCACAGCTCCTGACATAGCTCAGTGCCAAGAAGTGCTGTGACAAACACCCAGTAGTCAACAGCTGGCGACCTGCAGCTGATTGTGGGTTTACCCATGTTCCACAAACAAAGCTATCAACAGCAACAACGCACAGTCTTGGGCTTGATGTTGGACTTGAATTGTGGGTAACTTGCAACTGTATATGTCTGTTCAAAAGCTATCGCTCACAGAAGCTTCAGACCACTCCCAGACCAAGACATGACTAGCACTATTAGTGCAGATTGCAACCGGCGAGTGAAGACTCCTCGTTTGCATATCGAGTTGACCCCCCATAGAGCGGCAAACAGTGGACTGCTGGGACTAACAGCGTCTGCTGTACCTGGCTGCCATTGAGGTGGGTGTTGTGTGTGTGCAACCATTGAGCAATCACAAACATGCAAGGGCAGCAGACTAAGCAACACACAGCTGTGGATGTTGACTACAGCTGTCCCTTTGAAAGATCATAATGAGTTTGGAAGATCATAAACAGCAGCTGACACGTCTACGCCGATTCTGACTAGAGACAACGACACCAGCCACTTGCAAAACCAGGATAGTCAGCACCTTGATGGAAACAGGAACACAGTTGATACCTGGAACTGGACAACACAGAGCAAACATAACAAGACCACTAACAAGTGTTGTCTGCTAGACGGAGGCGTCCAAAGCACATATGTAGATAGTAGTCAGTCACCTGGATATCATAGGTGCTTAAACATGCCGCTGTTCCGCCCACAAGCATTGAGCACAGCATTGAGCAAAGTCCCCAACAGTGACAGACATCATTGCAGTGATCTGAGTGACTGAGTGCGCTCTGCTTGTGCACTCTTGGTGCTGCATCAAGACATCAAAAAGGAGGGGTCAGCCACGAACAAATGACAGCTGCAGGTCGTCAGCTGTGTAGCACTCATCTACCCACACAGTCACCGCACAAGCTGGCCACTTGCGGCAGTTGTCCAAGATATGGACCTAGTGCCACAGATGCCAACACAAAGGGAAACAGATAGGCCAGGGAAAAGTCCTGTAAGTTTTGCTGCAAACATGCCAAAACAAGCGCTCGCATACAACAGCCTAGGTGCTGCTAGCTAACCTGACAACAAGGAGTCCTACACGGCCTGATATTCCTGAGCTGCATACCCCCACCAAAGCCACAGATACCAAGCCAAACGATCTCCTCCATACACCACCCACCTATTGATCACCGCGGTAGAGTGATCAACCTTGGCTATGCTCTCAGCAACAGTTTCAGTGGCAAACTACAAGTCATCAGGCTTCTGAAAGCCAACAGTTTGCGCAGCTGTCAGCTGAACCAGTCACTGCTATGCCTTTATGCCTGCCCGGAAGGTGGTGATGTGGTGAGCTGCATACTGACCTACATGCTCATTGGACCCTACTGTGATGACAACAGACAGCCCCCAGCTAGCTGCAGCCCTTCCCAAATGATCTACATTCTTGCCAGAGGATACTGGATCAACAGAGCACCCCGAATAGTGATCCTATCTAAGTCAACAACACACCCTCCTTCTATGGCGAGCCTTCACCCACACCAGCAGAGCTGTGTGGGTGCATGCATGCGCCCTCTCAGAATCTGAAGGGACCGCTCACAATGCAGTGCTGAATAGTATAAGTGACAGACAGAACTGACTGCACCATCCAATAAGCGGCGTGTTGCTCAGCCGCTGTGACTCTCTGCATGCACATGACTTGTGAAGGCGCATCACTCTATTGATACACCACCACCCACAGCACTACAGTGACTGAAGGGAGCATGCACAGCTGACAGAGCTGAGCGATCCTATATCAATTGACTGTTGAGTGCTGCTGCATTGAAGTGCTGATCACTTTGTACATCACAGCTGTGCAGCCAAGCGCCACAGGCAGGGGGACGCAAGCTGCTATGCTAATGCCGAAGGGTGGCACTGACAACGCCAGTAGAATATGACCTGTAAACAGACCATAGCACAGCTCAGTGCATAAATAGCAACCCTGTACAATTTTGTGATCTGCGAACATCAAGTCCCAACAGCTCAGCACAAGAACATGGCCTGCAATAATCCACTGCCCCACATGCACGTCTGACTGATCTGCCCTCAGATGACCAAAGGTGCAGCAATACAACAGCGACGTCTGCTCAATGTCACGACTACCTGGTCAAATGATGAGTCACACTGGCTATAGGACACGTGAGTCCATCAACAATTGCACATGAGCTCCTGCAACGGCAGCAGGAAGCCCCTCAACCACAGTGTGATCACACAAGACAAACGACCGAGGCTTGTCGACTCTTGGGACAGATTGTCAATCGGATGTGACTACTGGTTGTCTCCATGTGAAGTGCCCCCAGATGGTGACTGCCAATGCAGACCTCACACACAGCAAGTCTGCTAACCACATACGCACACAAACCACCAATAAGCCTAGTTTTCTTCAAGGATTCTGAAGCTAACTCTTGATAGGCCACGTCCACAACACCACACAAGCTGATTCTTGCAGCAAACTAATCTGACCACAAAGGCCATCACCAGGGACAGTGATTACGGTTGCATCTTTCACAGAGACACACACAAAGCCGAAATGACACACACACACACACACACACACACACACACACACACACACACACACACTTCTTCGCCCTAAGATGGGCCGCCGAAATATTGTCTGTTGTCTGTGAGGCACACGGTTGCTGATACTGCCCCTGGTACACAAACGGCAAAGCATGTCTGCTACTTTAACTTGTTGATAAGGCCCAGTCACTTGTGAGAATCCTGGTCATTGTTTGGGTAGCAGTACCAAAAATAAAACTGTTGTCATCCACAACCCTGGTCATGCAACAACAACACCCACCAGAAGCCTGAAGTCAGAAAATTTGCTACAATAAGGTGGCACTATCAAGAGTGCATGTTCCATCAACACAGGTCAGTGGTAGAACAACATTTCACAAGTCATCAACAGCGAATTGTGGTATAATGTCAGCGACAGTTGGAAACCCCAGATCAGTGAAACACACCCACCCTGTCCTGTATCCTTGTCGACACATACAGGTGACATCACACCTGCTCCCAAAAGATGAGATGCTTCAGCAACTGGCAAAGATAGTCTCAACATTGATCTATACCTAGCAGACCGGCCAGACAACAAAAGGGTGTAGGCATCTGCCACTATCATCAGCTGCTGAGAGGACTGACAGAACCATCTGAGACAGTAGATATGTCATTGGCATGCGACCACTATTTGTGCTTTTGCACTGGTGCGAAGGGATGCAGATTGGAAAAGGATGCACATTGCGAGTAGGTGCGCACAAACATGCATGCACAGAGTTCCAGCCATTTAGTGGGCCACAAAGCAGCAGCTGCCGAAGAGTGCGGTGAGGGTTTGCTGGCAAACCATGGTGACAGTCACAGCCATATGACTTGCATGGCCTTGTTGGATGCAGTTGACCACCAATTGGCACTTGCCATAAGCAACAGCACAATAGGGATCCAGGAGCCCAGGCTCCAGACCACATGTAAGCAGCACAAACAGGCATGTGCCCCCAGCAATCTGATGACAGGAACAGCACGATGAGCCGCTGACTGGCTACAGACTGTAGTCTCTGTCCTTGCTGACCGCAGATGCAGATGGATTCTACATGCTATTGTATTTACAAACGACCTGGTCAATTGATTGAAGCAACACAAGCATGCTGAGAAGCAGCCAACCTGCATGCAGGCGTGCACCCAACGTTCTCAACCTGCATGCAGGGACATGACCTAGAAATCAAACTGCATGCGGGCCAATCAGCCAAAAAGAGCATGCAAACCCATAACAACACATGTACCAGGCTGTACCTTGTTGGGAGCTTGCCACAGAACAATGAAGCTCTGCATCGGCACCATCTGCAGATATACCCCAAGGGCGCGCTACGGCGGTAGTACATTCAGGTAAGCTAGATCAGTAGCACTTATTACAACACCGGGCAGCAAGGTGAGTAGTAAAAGTGGTGCCTTGCGCATCGACCAGCGCTGTGCATCAGACACAAAGCAGGCACTGCCACAGCATGGATCGGCGACTGAAGTCTTTGTTGATTCTAACACTTGCTGATCCAAGCAGCTGCGGGCACAGAAGCTTGTCCCGATCCAGGGTGACAGGAGGCAACAGCAGTCTGTGAACAGGCTCCAGGAGAATGCTACACACAAGCCTCAGCAATAACCAGAGAACATATACAGTTGTCACTGCACAAGCTCCAACATGTGAAGAGACTATGCTACATGCGCATGGCACCATGCAGCACAGGCTGGGATCAGAAGGCATGTTGGAACCGTCAGCCCTAGTAAGTAAGTATAAGTGAAGATGCACATGCAGGAAGGCCAGACCAACGAAGCAAGTCAGGGAGATCACAGGGAGATCACAGGGAGATCACAGAAGGGCCAGGTGCTGCGTAGTGAGTGGGCAAGGGCAGTAGATCTCCTGACACGGCCGGGTTGATCACAGTCCGTCACAGTCCAGCCTTGGACCAAGCTTGGTGCACATACAGCAGGGTGTCAACCATCTTCTGTTGCATGGCAGGTTTGGCCTCTATTAAGAGCACTTGGCACCTGTTGGATGCACGAACACCTTCTGTTGGTGATGGGTGGAGTGATGGGCTGAACTACAGATATGCATCAGGTAACTCTAAGTGTCCAACAACTGGAGCATAAAAAGATATAACATACTTGCACAAAGCACTGTTAGGACGGCGCAGAGTAGCACAAAGGCTGCTGCAGTCCAAAGTGAGCTGGCCAGGGCACTAAACATGCACAAGCTGGTGTGCATGCACACTTGTGCAGCAGACGCTTCAGGTCGCAAAGAGCTGACATCACTTTTACCTGCGACAGAATGGGACGTCCACGCCTGCAAACTGTTGTTCATAAGCTGTCATGCAGCCACAACCTCTGCAGCTGAAGAACCAGCCAACACAGGGTTGGGACCACTCCTGCTCTGTGTGCTGCTGCTGCTGCTCAGAGGCTGCTGATGGGGTCACAGCGGACATGTCACTGTCACAAGTACGCGTTCTAATGGCTGGCAACGGCTTTCCGGGCTGCGGAGTCTCGGGAAGCAGGCAGCTGCCCTCCCGTTGGGCGGGAAAGGACTTACTCCGATCGCACATCTGTGCGTCGACCTGAGATCCACAGAATGAACATTTCAACAGCAGACATTTTCGTTGCTGTGCATGTCGACCTTGCCAGAGATACGCGATGTACAGCTGCGTCCAGCACAAATGATCTGAACAGGGCATCCTCACCTGCTGCGCTGGAAGTCCAAATGGACTCTGATTCGCGAACATGTTGGCCGCGATCGCCATTGAAGCCTTGCCATGCTGACACGCCAGACCAACAACGTCGTCGCTGCTGTGGCAGTCGCTCATTGGCTCATCCAGGCGCAAGCCACCAACAGAATTCACCTACGAGTACAAAGATAGAATAAGCAAGGCCATGGTGGGCTGTTGAAAGCAACTGACCTGGCATGTACTTGACAACGAGGTCTTTCCCCGCAGCCACCTCATAAACTTATCAACTAACAGTGCGCAGTTGGTTGGGTTCCAAACAGCGGGTACAACAAGCGATGTCCCATGGTTGGTCTCGGTGATGTGCCTATTTTGCTTGACAAGGACTGCATCCCACACAGCCCGCACTCAAGACAGATGCTAGAAAACACACCGGAACATACTGATCTTGCACATACTGCTGCATCTGAGCCAGCCTAACGCCGCATAAGAAAGCTAGAGTGTAGCTGTTTGTACAAACAACCTCGGGAGTATGCGGATGGTGCTAAGACGATTAAAAGATGACTTTGGTTTGGGCCATAATCAGCAAATAAGCCTCCAGTTACAGCTATGGAAGAAGATATTAGGAGGTTGGCTAGATTGATGTATTGGTAATAGGACTCGTGCGGCAGGACGTTCTTCCTTGTGCTCTTTGTTCCTGCCCTGGCACCTTAATTCCGCAGTCAGCTGATTGCGCGTGCTATGCCAGAAATCCGACGGTTAATTGCGCGAATGTTGAGACCTTGTCACTATATCGAGGTGCATATTCGCAGCCCTGACAGCGAGATCTCCACAAACGCCACCAAAATCTATGTTCATTGGAGCTTAGTGTTGAGCATGCATTATGCTGCCAGTTGGGCGTGTCGGCAGTCAGCTCAGTGAACAGGGCTGCTCGCCAATAACGCTGTGTCAGCCTAAGTGCGTGCAATGAAATTGAGTCTTTTGTTCAACTGTTGGGTGTCCCGAAGTACCACAAGGCATGCCTGGCAACAATCCCATCGGGTCAGCTGCTGAGGATCCAATGATGCAGAGTCTGCATTGCAGACCGTTACTGAAGCGAGAATGCTGAAGCTTGCTCTTGCCTGCTGTCAACTACTCGGCATACGCTTGTTGCTGGTGGGACTTTGCCTCCGTGTGACGCGTGACAGATGTCACACAAGCACACTGGCTGGCAAGCAATCCCTCCTTGCTTTCAGCAAGATTGCACAGCAGTCACTGCAGCCATCTGTAACAGTGCCACTTGTCACCACTGCTTCTGTTAAGTTAGCACGCGGCCAACCTCAGCTTGCTGTGTATTGATACCCAAATGGCTAACATGCAAACCCTTCGTCTGCAAGCTGAAGCTCTAGAGCAGCAAGGCCTGTCAGAAGTTCAGATGTCGCATGCGTGATATGCTTTCATATGACCTTGATTGCTGGAAGCCAAAGTTATCCTTAGTGAAATATCCAATAGCAGTTGTGGCCTCGCATAAAGCTATCCCCTGCCTCAGGAAGGCTTCACCCCACCTCCGGCTGGCCACCAGCAAGCCGCTTCCAAACAAAAATTCATGTGGCCCAGGTTTGCAAGGACAGTTTGCAATTCGGCTGAACTGTGTACCATTGTAAAAGAGATAGAGCCATGCAACATTAGATGAGCTGGCAAATGAACTGACATGCACCATTGTTATTCGGATGCAAGGTTGCCTCAAGGTGGTTGCAACTGCGCAGTTGCCTTGAAGGCAAATATTCCACCAAGCTGCATCAGCGCCGAGAATATCTTACGGCATTCAGGCGCCGTAACTGCCTGCCCACACCAGGGCGCGCATCCACACTACCTGAAACGCCAGTAGTGCTGCTCCTGCTGCTGCAAGCAGTGCTATCCCGGAGGGCCTCACAGACCACTGCAGCATGAGGCACAAATCCAGCTGTGCCCCCAATGGTCCCAGAAGCTACCGTTGCTGCTTGGATGGGGCCTGCAGCCACACCACAAGGTTCAGGAGCCTGTGTTGGGTGAATCGGTGGGGCAGAAGCCATGCTTGGGGTGTCTTTGTGGTTGGCAGTGGTGGAAACTCCTTGGCCCTCAGACAGTCTTGCCCGGCACGCTGTGAACCCAGCCTGAGCAGGCAACCTGTCCACCCCCAAGGTGCTGCCCTTGCTGGAGGCTGCTTCTGATGATGATTGGTGCTTTGCGTACATGTCCACACCCAACTGCTGTTGTTGCAGCAGCAAGGCCACCCGCTGCTGCTCCTGCTGCTGGTCGTAGATGTAGCGCTGCAACAGATCCTGTGGCCGGTGTGCTGCAGGAAGTGGTTTGCCTGGGCATTGCTGTTTGCTGTGATTGTGTCTGCTTGGCTGCTGCTGCTTGTCACAAGCAAGTTGCTGGCAGCGGTGATTCTGTGCTGGCAGCTGCTGCTTCTGGTCCACTTGCAGGCAGCTGACGTCCGGGCGCAAGGACATGATACCAGGTGTGGCAGCACATGTCACTGTTGCTGCTGCTGCCGCCCCACCAGCATCAGCATGTAACTGCTGCCACAGCAGGCCGCCATCAGAAGTAGCACAGCAGTCGTGCAGGCCTAAAACTGCGTCAGCATGGCTTCGGACTGTTGAAGGTGTGCACACTGCTGCCTGATCTGATGCTGTGACGCCAAGCTGGTGATGCTGTCTGGTGGCTGCTGCTGCGTGAGACGCAACAATTGGGATCTCTGACAGCTTATCATGCTGCAGGGCATTTTGCGGCTGCAACTCTCCAGTACTGCTGGCAGTGGCCCTGCCATCACCGCTGTCAGCCGCTCCCTGTGCTGCAGCAGCAGCCGCACAATACATGGAACCACTGCTGTCCGTGTCTTCAATGAGTTTATGCTGCTGCAGTTCTAGTTGCTGTAGCTGATGCTGCTGACATCTGCTATTGTGGGTCTTGCTGGCATCGTCTGCTATGTTTGTGCACAGATGCGCAGAACTGGCATGCTGCGCAGTGTTTTGGGCACAACCGACATTCTGCAGGTACTCATGGATTTTGACACCCACTGTGTTGCTTGGTTTGGCAGGCGACTGCATCTGCTGATGCGGTGTCGACCCTGGGCGGCAGGGACTTGCTCTAGTGGCAGCAGCAGTAGTGAAATGCTCAACATCTGGTGAGATTGCCACATCCGCAGTGCCTGGTATGCCACTTTGCATGGCTGTGGCAAACAGAATGTCAAGGGCTGCTGCCACCTGTGCAGGTTCTTCATGTTCTGCTTCTGCAATGTCTGCTGCAGCCAGCTCCAATGCCATCAGCAGCAGCTGGTCTGTACTCAGCGCTGTATCTGTGCCAGCTGTTGGTTTGCAGTGCATTGCATGCATCTGACCAGCGATATCGCGATCGCTGCTGCCACGGCAGTAAACGACACTTGGTGACCCCTGCTGCTCACTCCTGTCAGGTGCAGCAGTGGAGTTGCAGCTGCTTCTGCAACCTGCCTCAGCTGCTGACGCTGCTGATGCTGATGCTGCTGATGCTGATGCTGCCATCTCTGCCTTCTGCATCAATGCTGCTGCTGTCTTATCCGCTTGTGCCAACTGCTGTGCGTTTGCCCGCTGTTGCGATTGCTTGATCAAGTCGTGGGCAATACCTCTTGCTTCCATCATGGCCACCTGTCAGCAGCATCACAGTGAAAAATGGTGACCTGCCAGGCGAGTTACTCATGCCTCTTGTGCTGCTGACTTACTGCCAGCAAGTGGCAGTAGCATGTTTGCAGCTGTCACCCCTGGTAACCAGTAGAAACCGCAGCTGGTGCTGTCAAGCAGCCACACGGGCAACTGCCCGATGCTGAGCTACGTATTTTCATTGAAAACCAATAATACAGCAAGGACCAAGGCTGGCATGTGAGTCAGATTACCCAGCCGTACCTGCTTCTGTTGTGCAGCAGGTAGGTGTGCTAAATGCATCTTTCTTGCATTGTGCTGTATTGTGTGTATTGCCTGTTGAAGGTCTTGCAGGTTCAGAACACGGTTCTGTTGGTGGTGCTGCTGCTGCTGCTGTTGCTGCTGCTGTTGCTGTTGCGGCTTGCTTGCAGCAAGTAGCTTCTGTTGAAGTCGTGCGCCAGGAACTTGCTGCTGAGTAGCAGTTAGAGAATCTCCTGCCGCTGATGGGGGCCTGTTCTGGGTGGGTGGCTGCTGCAGGGGTGGCTGCTGCTGCTGGTGCCTTAGCCTGTCGAACGGTGCCGGTTGCCCACTGCTCTGCACAGGCGCTGTTGTCGGCATGTGACCTGCAGGCACAGGACTGCTGACTGACTGGCACTGCTCTGTCGGGATGCTACTATTGCTGTTGTTCTGCTGACTGGTCAATCTGCAGTCTGGGTACTCAACTGCTTGCTGCATCTGCGGTTGAGGCCAGGCTGGATGGGAAGCGTCCTGAATGCAGGACACACTTAAGATACAGTTTATGGTTCTGGCTGTTGACATTTTTCAGCTCGGTTGCATAGAGCAGGTACTAGCTGGCAGCAAGCTGCCAATGTCGGAAACAACACTACAACAACCCTAGTGCAAATCAGTCTCACTGATCTGCACCAGGGTTGTTGATTATGGTCCCCAGGAGCTACAGCAATCTATTCCAGAAACAATTCATATTATGAAAAGCTCATGAAACCAGGAACCAACAACAAACTGACAATGCCACTCGTCACCAGACTATCCTGCAGTGCAGCTGTATCAGCAGCTGAGCAAGCAGTGCTAGCACTTTGAGCCAGGCATACCTTCCTGCTGGGCAGCTCAGCTGCAGTGTGTAACTATAATTCTGTCCAAGATACACAGAGATGAGGGGTGTGCAAGCGGCCTTGTGCGTTTTACTGCTGGTAGAGTCAAGCGGTCGTGCTGCCTGCCTAGGTTTTGGCCGGCGGTGTTAGAGCACCTCACACTGAGCGCGCCTCTAGATTGCTGCGACTCTAAGCTTATTCGCTGAAGGCAGAAGCGTCTCGATACTGCAGTGCCACTAAGAGCCGTTGGTGTCTTCGTCCTCCCGCGCAGGCTCACTTCACACAGAAGTTGGTTAGCACAGCAGACTATACTTCATCTGGTGTCAGATGCAATCAACAGAAACTTGCAGCCAGTTCCGGCAAACGTCCTGCCCTCCAAGCTCCGACGACGTCCAAATACCAACGTTGCTGAACTGCAGTTGAAGGTCACCAGGTGTTCACAGCTGCATGCTGATAGCATTGCGTTGTCAATCCGCAAGATAAGTAGCTGCGGATGCACGTCAACCATTGCAGAACCAAAGATGACACGGGCCATGACACCTGAACTGTGAACTATCGAGACTGAGCGACCTAGCCCATAAACAGCGTAATATGCCAGTATCTATATGTGTCATAGTATGCTTGTGGTGCTGGTTGTGTGCGACCGTGCTGTCAGCAGGCAGCAGCAGGAGCAGTAATCCTGCATACGATGGCCGCGGCAACAACCTCAAACATCCAGCCTGGGGGTGAGCCTGCGCGTGTCTTGTAATTCCAGCACAAAGGAATACCATAATATGCTGTCATTTGGCGTCAAGGCGCAGCAGTGAGACAGCGCAGGGCAGTGGCAGGTCAATCACCAGCAGCACCACAGCCATGGTCCACACATCATTGCAGTGCTCGCTGCTGCTGGTCGTACAGGTCTTCTGTTTGCAGATGAATTGTTGAATGTACCACCGTCTGCATATACCTCTCATGGGTGGCAATCCTCCTGTGCTGTGCAACGAATGTACAGTACGAGCTGGCTGCTTTGTTGCTCTGTTTGTGCAGGTCAGCTGGCACCCCCTTCACACGCTTTCCCATCAATACCACCGACTATGACAGCACTGTTGTGGAGATGGCTGTAAGTGACTTGCACAGTTGTCGAATAGTCTCATGTATGCACATCTGCTGCAACCTCTTGCTGACCCTCCTCAACAGTGAGGGCAGACCAAGTCGCACAGAATGCCACAAGTAAACTGCTGTGCTGATTACCTGGCAATATGCCCTGCATGAAGCTGCAACTGTACCTTAATGTAAATGCAATGCAAACGACACTGTCTTCTAGTTCTAGTAATACTGGAACTGTACATAACTGTACAGTTGTGGCAGAGGTGTTATGCCTCATACAATGCATGTCGCATATGGGCAATTTGGGGACAACTCAGCCTTATTACCAGTCATCTTCCAACATGTTTTGGATGACAAGGACGCGTTTTGCACACTAACTCAGGGTACTGATCGCCCTGAGCCCCGGGTAATCAGCCTGGCCCTCATGTCCAGCCCCTACCTCAAAGCACTGCATGAAAAGCGCACCAGCAAGATACTCACTGCAGTGGGCCAGTACGCCGCAGTAGACATCACTAACAGAAGAAACATGCCAGCTGTATCATCAGAGAGCCGAGGTGTGGCACAATGGCGAAGGCAACTTCACAGGAGGGTCTGCTGCACCTGACCCGTCTGATCAGGCATTACCAGAAGAGCTTTTTTGTTGGATTTGCATACACTGTTTGTGAGCCATAGACCCCCAGCTAAGGCCAGGATACAGTAATGTAGGTGGAGTTTGTGCATTGACAGGAGAGAGGTATGTCTGTGTTGCCACTGACACCCTCATGGCCTCATGATGCCACCAGGTCCACCTACTGCTCCTATTCCAGTACCTCCTGGTGACGCTTTCATGTCTGGTTTCACTGAAAATGGCACTGCAAGCCCAACTGGGTCCAGAGCAGTACTCAAGTTTTGGAGGAGCCAATACGTGCGAAATGCTGCTGGAGTCAGACAGCAGATCAACTTTGTGTCACACTTCCTGGATGCTTCTGCTGTGTATGGGGAGTCTGAAGGTGTGCACGGACCTGCATGCAGCAACTTTGGATGACATGTTGTACTGTTCCAGCATATTCTCCCGCAGCGGGCCGCTGCTTTCTGGGCAAAACATGTGCCTCATTGGAGCAGGTGATAAGCTTGCTCTTGCCATTGTCATGGACTCGGTCCAAGGCTATGCCTCAGCGCCCAGCCCAGCTGGTGATAATGCATCTGGGTCAAGCAATGCGCCTGCCTTACAAGTGCTCGCCTGATCCAGGTCGCAACATAGCACACTCCACCACATTCAAGAGCTGCAGGTATCCACCACGTACACATATGCAATCTGGCTTTTGACCGCAGAGAAAGCTCGGCAACTGCGGCTTGGCAGTGCTGGCCTACTGAAAGATGATGGATCACGCGGGTTGCCCCTCAATATAGAGGCCAGAGCAGCTGTGGCAGCAGCAGCTACACCATTGGTCAATGTCTCCAATGATGCAGACGTTGAATCAACAAAGAGGTTGAGGTGCGTCTACCCAGGACTAATCAGCCCCTCTGCTCTCATGCCTGAATAGCAGTATTGAGAACTGATGGGGTGGTGCTGGCAACTTCACAGCTTAAGAATGCTACGTATTTGGCTGATAAATTCAGCCATCTCCATTGAGACATGCTTCCTGCCTGCTGCAAAAGTTGGATGCTGCTGTGGCCCTGCACAACAGCCGCAAAGGGCTGCTCCCACATGCTTGCTGTTTGCATGCCATCCCATACAGGGCTGCTGGCTTCCTGGCTGTAAACCAGCACCCTGCGCTGTTGGTTATGGCCACACTGTGGCTACGCGAACATAATACAAGGGCACTGGAAGCAGCAACAATCAACCCCCATGTTGGAGATGAGGAGGCTTTCCAGTATGCTAGGAAGTGAGCTTTACTGACCAACACTTGTCCAAAGCTCCTCCCAAACCCTGCTCAACAAAGTCAAATACACTCGCGTATGTCTCCCTGGCCATTTGCAGCCTACAAATACGCTGTTTGCCTTCGGGGTTAGAAGCTTCTGTTCATTGCTGTAGCGTTCTGTACAAGCAAGGCGCTCTCCTGCAGAAGGTCAGCGGTCAACAACTTGAACTTTGCAGTTCCCTGATCATCACTCAGAGCAATGCTGAGGCAGCAGATTCTGCCCTGATTCTGCCACCAGGTGCCCCAGACTAGCCCAAACATATTTCAAGGCTATTTACTTAAACTGCAGATGACATCTGCTGCTTGAAACTTGCTAGGTGGGTCATGGCGCATCTACAGCACACGATTTATGAGGAGTACCTGCCTGTGCTGCTGGGTGCTGTGCTGCCTGGGTACTCGGGGTACAATGAGACACTGGACCCATCAGTGGACGATTTCTTCAGCACTGTGGCTTTGAGGTATGGACATGCAGCAGTGACTGATACCGTGATGAGATACGAGGAAAATGGCAGAGAACATCCTCAGGTGAGAGCTGGCGTCAGCGGGGTCGGCGCTTAGGGCTCAGGACTCAGGTTATAGGGCTAGGATGCTGAAAAATGCACCAGAGAGAATGTGTGAGATCTTTAATGGCAGTTGAGCAGAACCGCATCAGCAAATAACAGTCACACCAAGTCCCTTGTATCCTGTTCGCTAGCTGCCAAACTCGCCGCCCAGAATGCCAGTCTGCTGAGCCTTATGATGTGCAGCGGCTTGACTGCTGGTCTAGACACACACTGCAAATCTGGCTTTCAACTCTGAACTGCTGGTGCTGTGTCTATCTTGTTTGACTTGGCTGGTCAGGGTCATCTGCTGTTGTCCGAGACCTGGTTCCAGCCTGACAAGGCCTTGTCAGCAGGCATAGAGCCCATCATGTGAGTTGGCACGTACAACCGACTGTCGCTTTTGTGAACAGCTGACCAGACTGGAAGAACTGAACAGACAACACTGTGCTCCAGGTAGCAGGATGACGGCCGTGGCCAGGCATGCTGGTGGCTGTCTCCACTATGCATTCTCTGGTATCACATTGTCAATCAAAAATGAACGGCCAATAAAAGGTATAGGCTGTCAACTGCCTGGAGCTTCTGCTAATGCTACTGTTCCTGATGCCACAGTTCAATGCGTCAACTTCAGACGCGCTCATTGACCTACGGGTCCAACTTGTCTGCCACTGCTACTGCTACTGATGATGCTTGCAGTCGTGGCCTTGTGAGCAGCTCTGTTGGTGCTGTTGAACCTCGGTTCAGCTCGGCAGTACAACACAACCTATTTGGACCAGCAAACATGAACGGCAGTGACCTTTTTGCCATAAACATACAGCGTGGCAGGGACCATGGCATCCCTGATTACAACACATGCAGGTGTGTACTGTGCTCTACAGCACCTGTCTGCTGGGAGGCAGTGCCATGGCCCTGCAGCTAGGTGCTGTAGTTGCTTCAAGCGGTTGATACAATCATACACATATATGCCTGTGATAAATGCCAAAAGGTTGGCAGTGCCAACCTTTTACAGCAGGCCCTGCTGTCCTGAGCCCTCAACAAGCCATTGCTACCACAGCATGTAAGCAGGCACTACGATATCACGTCGGCTAGCTGCCAGTGTATGCTGAACACCCGCTATTGCTTTCCCTGGTGACATAGGCGCCTGTTTGGCCTGAAGCCCATTGCTTACTTTCAAGACATCTCCCCTGACCCCCAGCTCACTGCAGCGCTCATGCGTCTTTACCGCGATAACATAAGTAATGTTGATGCCTATGTCGGTGCACTGGCTGAGCCAAAGTATGGCAATGGACACGTTGGTGAACTAATGTACAGTTCAATATATAACCAATTTCAGAGGCTACGTGATGGAGACTGGTGGTACTTTGGCAACCAACAGAATGGGTTATTCACAGCTGCCCAGATAGAAGAAATTAAAACCACCAGTAAGCTCAAGCAGGCCTTGCTGCGCCACAAACAATTGAGGTTGCAACAGGACAGGCCTCAAGCAGATCCTAGAAGAAGGAAGCAGCTGTGCACATAGCTGCATGCAGCCCTGCTTATTTTGGTGCGTCTGGTTGTCCCTGCACAGCTTCTTGACCTCAATAGTGCTTATGGAATCAGCTGGCAGCAGAGTACTGTGGTAGTGTTATTGTCATGACAAACCTCACATCATGGCATGGCACGTTCTGCAGGTTTTAGGGACATCATCCTGCGGAACACCGGCATCAGGCAGCTTCCAGATGACATCTGGCATGTGGCAGAAGGAGTGCCACTTGGCACCTGTGATCTCTCAGCATCACCTGGTGGCAGTTGCCGTGGTGCAGGCAACAGCGTAAATCGCTTGTACAATGCCACGCAAAGAGATGTTATGAGTCTCAGTGTCCTGGATGGCCGTGTCAAGCTTGTGATTTCTGAGGCTGCTGACTCAGGCTGGCTGAGGGTGAGAATGATTGGTGCCTTTGAAACTGGATACCTGGGCTTTGGAGTGGCAAAACAAGGTGGGCAACTTTGATATGCATGCAAACATGGGTTGCCAGCTCGCTACTTAGATACTTTAGCAGGATCTGTAGTGTACTTTTACAAGGGATCTGAGCTACTCAACGTTAGTGGAGGTTGTTAGTATCTTGAAGCCTGTAACAGCGTTTGCAGTCTGGCGGCCTCATCATGCACCAGTCTCTACACCCACTGCGGATTTTTCCTAGTGGTGAATTGGTTGGCACGTTCAATGCGATAGTGCTTGGTATTTTTGGTGCCCTTGATGCCATCAAAGTCAGTTTGACATGGAGGCGTCTTGGCTGACACACTCATGTGACGTCGTATGCAGGGCAAGCAGTTGGCCAGAAGATGGTTGGTGCCGACTTGGTGATAGCCCGCATGGTGGATGGGCTGCCGTTAGTGCAGACCTACCATGCGGTTGGTCATCAACCTCCCTTACTAGACACAGGTGTCAGCGGCAGAAACCACCTGAAGTTGATTCAGTTTCAGCGCGCAAATGGGCAGACAGTCCTGGAATTTGAGCGGCCGTATGCTGTGTCAAATTCTGATACTGATCAGCCAGTTCTGACAGCTGGGCCTAACGTCTTCCTGGTGGCTCATGGTCTGGGCGATACACTGGCCTACCATGGGTGAGCATGACGCAAGTTCGAGCTGCTCTTCAATGTTTTATTAGCGGCTGAATCTCAGGAAGCCTCGTGGACAAAAACAGCAGAGTAGGACAGACAGAAGATGTCCTTCAGCATCTCATCAGTCCACATATCTGCCTGCCTGCTGGCAAAATCATTCTGGGACTGTATGTACATACAAGACATGTCTTGCTCTTGGTCAAGAAGGCGGTCATTCTGCAGGTCCAGCTGTATCTTGTTTGGCAGATCATCGTCTGAGAAACATCACTGAAACTATTTGGAAACCTGAATGACTGCTGTCATTTCATGACCTTGCAGGGTTGACAGTCGCGCAGCCGTTGAACTCTCAGGGCCGCTGTTTACAAAGTTTATTAGAGTTCAAGGTGTCTCGTCCGTTGATGTCACGGCTGTGCAGCGAAGGATCCATCATGGGGCTCTCATGGCCGTGAACTTCATTCTGATGTTCCCACTGGGAGCTCTGATGGCACGGCAGCTGAGGGCTGGCTGGTTGAAGCGGCCAGGCATCAAGGCTGTGCTGTTCTACTTGCATATTGGAACACAGGTGAAATACTTCAGGGAGATGTGTGGATCATGTATTTGTTGCTTCAACTCAGTTGACCTGGACGTGTGTGATACATGATATGATGGTGACCACATCATTTGGCAGTACTGCCAACTAGTTCAGCAGTGCGTAGCTGTGGGCCAAGCACTTAGATGCCAAGCGCTGCTATGCCATGTCAGCAGCAAGGCATTTGCTCAAGCACAACATGACACAGTTGCCAACTGCAAGTAGCTTGCTTGGAAATCAAGATGCTTGGCTCATGGAGTATAATCGTTTATAGGTTTTAATGTTGGTGAGATGTGTTGAACAGGCAATAGTGCTGCGCAACAGTGCTGTATAAGTCACTGCACCAGCTGCTGCTTGCACCTGCTAGCGCGCCCTCATCAATCTGCTGCTTGTGCCAACTGCCTACTGCCCCTGCTGTTCAGGTGTGTGGGGTATGCATTGCCACAGCAGGCTTTGCGATCGCTCTCAGAACATTTGGCATCCCTCACAGGGCTGTCATGCTCCACCACGGCACGATGGGGGTGGCAGTGTTGGTGCTGGTGTACTCACAGGTATGCCGTTCATGACTGCTGGCGCATGAGGTTGCCAAACATATGGTTGCAGTATCTGGTCCAGGTGCTGTTGATATGCACAGGATGTTTGTCTTTGAAGGAAATATCTGGGAGGCATGTTGCAGGCATCTGGTGGTTTCTTGTCTTGCCAGGCAAGCAGTGCAAGTTGGGTGATGCAATGGCTGTTCTGAGAACGCCTGCAATCTGCACGGTTGCAGCATGCTAGGTGGCTTTACATTGTGTACTCTTGGGCTCAGCTGCACATCCGTCCATTTATCCACCTCCGAAACATTTGTCGTCTGTTTCGGAAAATACTGCAAGCTGGACATGCTGTGTTGCTGCTGCCTGCTGCAGTTGCTTGTTGGTTTCATCCGACCGCCTGCAGCTGCTGCTACTGCTGTTTTGAGGGGTGCCTGGCAGGCGGTGCATGCACTGCTGGGCAGGATTGGCCTGCTGTTGGGAATGGTCAATGTGTTTATTGGAATTTATTTATTCAGCACTCTGTACCAAGGTAAGAGGGCACTTAATGCTGATTTTATTGTACCCAGACTCCAGACATTAGCAGCACTGACATGCCCCCCACGCCTGCTGCTGACCTTGACAACCCAATTTTGCATACAACCTGAGGCTGAAATAAGTAGGGACTGCTCAACATACCCACCATTACATGATGTTGAGTACTGGCAGAGGTTGCTGGGATCAAGGTCAGCAGCACTGCTGAGAGATCACTTGGCATGGCTGCAGCCTCCTTGCACCACAGCCACTGCATTTCCAGCACAACAGCTCAGATGATTACAGATTTGGCCGTGTCTGCAAGTATACTCAGTGCTCACTGGGTAGGCGCAAGGAGCAGGGTCGACGGCAACTCTAGATCTTCTACGGCTCAGTGGCAAAGCAGTAGTTGTTGCTGCTGCGTGTACAGCAACTGCAAGAATATTTGGGATGACAGGGAACCTGATCCTGCTGTTGCCCTCTGAGCATTGACTGCACAAGCAGTTAGTATCATACTTGATGAATGTGTCATCAAAGAAACAAGAAGAAGCTCTTGCGAAGAGCAGCAGGTTGCTGCCGCTGCTCTTCTGCATTCAGTGCGTTCCTGCTGCTGATGCTTTCAGGGAACATTGCTGTTTGGGGTGGCTGGTGTGCTGCTGGGCTTGGAGTTGTGGCCATGCTGCAGTATAGTCTGGATCTGCTGGGTGAGATGGGACAGCAGAACAGCAGACCAGTAGACGACTGACTGTTTGGCAGCAGTGGCTGGCATGCTACCATGCATCACTCTGACACACACAGATATATTTAAGGCTATAAGGTCCAAGTGTGCTTGCTGCGGAAACATGCTACCATGATCGCACATGTTGCTGTAGATGGCTCACAGCACCTCTGCAGTTGCAACCTCACTCTGCAGCAGCAATAAGCTTTGTTTGCTGCTCGTGGTGTAGAAACCACTAACCACCTTATGCACCTGTTGTATGCCTCACATACCACATGATGCCACAATCTGATGTCTCAGTTGTGCAATCAAGGCTCTCCACTTAAAATCCCATAGGTGTACAATCCAACTGAAGGAGTGGCTCCTTGTTGCTGCTGCCTGCAGAGCGTCGTGCTTTCGAGGCCCTAGCTGCTCAGTTGAGCTGTTTGCCAAGTGCTTACAAGTCACAACCACCTCCGTTTTCATCACAAATAAAAGGCAAGAGGACAGCAGCAGCAGCAGCAACGCCGTTGGTGCCTTCAGGCGCCAGTCAAGATCTCACAGGGGCCTTCAGTGGATGCTTCTCAGTTGTGGAGTTGCCTGATGAGACTGACCAGCAGGAAGTGGTGGATCAGAGAGATCAGTCCTTGGAAGATAGCCAAGGTGAATTTATGACAACGGAGCAGTTGACAAACCATTCTGACTGGACATCTTCCAAATTGCAGTTCATCCATAAACACATAAATGCTACAGATGATCTTTGTAAAGTTGAGTCTTTGGCTAATAATCCAAACTTGTTGGCCCATCACTCCTTGCATGACTTTTCCAGGAGAGCGTCCATTGCTCGCAGTGTCATGGCTCAGAACGCCATTCTCTGATGATCACGATCTGATCACATGCACAAGCCATCATGATCTGATCACATGCACAAGCCATCATGAAATTTCAGATGACCCAGCAGCAGCAGCAGCGGCGGCGGCAATTGCTGCGGCAACTTCAGCAACGAGGTGTCCAATTGCCTGCTTGATGACGTGCGGCCACCTACCAGACATGTGCCGCCGTTTTGGTGTGGTTGCGTTCAAGCTTGGTCAGTGCTCAGTTCGTTCATTCCTTCTGAGGAGAGTTTCCCATTCCCTGTGTGCCATCTGCGGTGCTGCTTGCTGCTTCAGGTCTTGGGTGGCTGGGAGACAGATCTCAGGAGCCAAACAAAGCTGTTGACTGGACGGCAAAACACCGGCTTGAGACTCAGACTGCTGCAGCAGTGGAGCACACCCCTGCTGCTGCAGCAGCAGCAGCAGAAGAGGGCCACACCGCTACCACAGCAGCAGCAGCAGCTGTAGCCGCGCCTCAACATGCAAGGGACATGGGCGGCAATGTCACTGACCAGCAGCAGCAGTATCCATTCTGGAAGGCGCTGAGCGGCAAACACAGGCTGTTCAGCAGTAAGAAATCACTGGCACCCGCTCCCAGCAAGGAACAGGACTCAGTCTGGGCAGGTTCCAAGTCTTCTGCCGCTACTACTACTGCGGCTGCTGCTGCTGCTGCTGCCAACAGCAGCGTGTTCTGTGACTATGAGTCAGCCGGGGTCTATGACCCCAACTCCGGGGACTTCCAGGCAGCAGTTGCCAGCAAGAAGCCAGCAGTGCAGGAGTACAAGCTACTACCTGCTAGCCTCAGCCTGGACCTCAGCTTAGCAGCATCAGGCCTGAAGACCTCAGGATCAGGCTACTCCCCTGGGAAGCTCTCCAGGAGGCACTCAGCTGACAGCAACCGTAGCAGCGGCAGCAACCGCAGCTGGAGAGCGGCGGCGGCAGCAGCAGCAGCAGCAGCAGCTGAATCCAGTGCAAATGGGTCTCTTGGCTCTCCCACAGCACCTGGATCTCAGATCGCTGTTAAGATGGCCAAGTCCAAGGTTGTAGTGAGACGATCAAGTGACAGTATGGATAGCAGAAGCACTAATCATACTGCAGCATCGCATGCTAACAACAGTAACAGTGTTCACAGAGCTGTTGTGGGTCCAGCTAGTCCAGGACCCGGGAACCGTGTCTCTCCTGCTATTGCTGGTAGTGCGGCTGTGGGTAGGTGCGTTACAACGGTCGGCACTAGCAGCAGCAGCAGCAGTGGCACTGCAGTGAGGTTGGGTAGAAGTGTGACCAGTGGTGCTGCTGCTGGCCCTGCTGGCTTGAGATTGAGTGAGGGGCTGCTGGCACTGCACAATCGCCCAGCGGTACATCGCTAGCCACAGCAGCATTGGTCACAGCGGCCTGTGGTGGAGGAGTGCGGGGAGGATGATTTGAAGGACTGCTGACCCTGTGACTCTGTGTTCCAGCACCCATCAATAAGATAAAGCTTACAATAGTGAATGAGGAGAGAGATGAGAATCTACTGCAGTGTGGTCTGTCATTTGATGAGTCTATGAGAGCGAGTAACTGATCAGATGACAAGTCACACTGCAGTAGGCTGTGTATACTACATGGCATCTGAGCACAAGTTGGGATCCCACCTGTCAGTTGCGTTGTGCTGTTGATGAAGTCCTCATAAGCAGGCGCCACAGCAGCCTCATGTGCATGCATACTTCATAATCAGCAGACGATAACAACAATTTCCTTTACTCTGTCAAGGAGGGGGGTTTATGTTGAGGATTTATGCCAGCACAGCACTCTGGTAGATGGGTGTTAGGCCACCGCAGCAGACAGGACTTCCACTTGGGGGTGTGGGAGTGCAGCGAGGGTAGCAGCCTGCACAGATGATCTGCCGGGGATGGGGTGGTGTCAAAACAAGCCAGGTTCTTCTCTACACCTTTTTCTCCCATGTTGCAAGTCCAGCACTTTAGACATTCAATGGACCACTACACCATACAGGGATACTAGTAGGAGCAGGATACCCTGCAGCAGTGTCAAGCTGGCTGGACTGCATTTGATGCTGGCAGATGACGTCAGCATGTGATGACAGTTGGTTGTGGAATCAGGCAGTATAATGCTGCAGCGCTGTGTGTGCCAGGCCAGCAAATGCATGACTCAGGAAGTACTAATCAAGAAGTCGAAGCACCATGAATGAGCTCTTGCAAGTTGCACTAACTTAGAACGGTTCAGTACTGACAACCAGCCACTAGTGGCTGTGTGTGGCTGGTCAATGACCACCTTGTACCACTATCTATCATGGGCTTCTTATGAAATATGTGGGTTCCTTTACATTGATTCAAGCAAGTCTTGTCAATGGTGCCAGGCAAGTTGCCCCAGGTAATTGGATTACCCGAACCAGATGCTCTTGGGATGCGGATTGCGTGCATTTGTGAGCATGCTCAATCACAAGATTGTGATGCTGATAAGTTGCCAGATTGGATAATCTCGGCTCCATCAGTTGTAGCCATACCCGTTACAAAGTTGCTGAGCCTCAGGCTGGTGGCCATTCAACTTCAGGCTGAAGTTTGCTGCTGTGGCATGATGCACATCAAGCATCAAGCACAGGTGGCGGCCACCTTAGCATTGGATTGACGGTTCCGTTTGTGTACCTTCTTGAAAGCGGTTATTTGGCTTCTAGATTCAGAGCTTTGCAGGGGGTGCCGCATGTGATCTCGCGATGCATATGCATATGCTCTGTACAAAGCATTTGCCATTGCATCTCAACTTGTTGCATTCTCAATTTCTTTTACAAAGCAGTCACATGTGCACTGTCCAAGGTTGCTGTGCACTTTCAGTCTGGCAACGCGGGCATGCAACTCAGCCCACTGAAGGTTCTTGTACAACAGTCCTCGTGCGGTCTTGATCTGCTGGGAAGAGAAACTTCAGGTTCGCGGTCATACAGCACCCCCGCCAAGGCGCTCGGAGACAGTTCACGGTGCCCAAGGTTGGCAGCTCCCGAGTAACCATTTTTAGGGATACGTGGTTATTCATCTGCCAGCGGCAATTGCTCTCAAACGTCGCGCCTAACCAAAACCGGTGACATCTGCACCTCCATCCTGTCAGATATTTCGTGCGCCCAAGAGTCACAATGCCCGTTGATTTCCAGCTGCAGTGTATGCATGCGCATCCCCTTGGCGCAGCCATCCTGCGTGTCTCCATCTGTACCCTCGGGGGCATCATTGTGGCTTCCGTGCTCGTTGGTGTAGGTGAGACGATCTGAAGCCATGCAGACAGCTGGCACGCTTGAATTATCGTTACTATTCAGTTTCTTTTATGATGTGCTTCGGCAATTTGGCCAGGGGATGGGTTCTGCCCTGCTGCTGGTAACTGCATCCAGGCATAATCAAGGTGCCTATGCCACATCCAGCACATGACCAATACTTTCATGCATGGCCCAAAGAAGCCCCATGGTTACCACAAGCACCTGATGTAAGCTCTATCCACCACCCGACAAGGCGGCAGAGCAGCAGTGGAAGTAACTCTACTGTAATCTATGTGATATTCAAGCAATGATGCCCAGTGCTAGCAGCGTTTTGTACAGCATGTGGCAGAAATTGCTACAGCAGACGTAGCAACAAGTATGCTTTGATTGGTTTTTGAAGGGGTTTCTTGGGTAACAAGAGTAGTGCCTGAAGGTTGTAAAACAGAAATCTCCTTGCGCATGCTAATCTGGTGCATACAGCATCTGCCAGCCATAACATCCATGCCCTGAATCTACACTTTGCATCCCATCTGTGCCTGTCATTGCCTTTGGAGTTCCACGATGCTGCCTGTTGTGCTGTTTGTGTCTTCATGGCGATTGCAGGCAGCAATGCTGAATGCCCTGCTTCAGACTCATTCTGTGAGGCTGTTTGAGGGCCAGCTGACAAATGTAGGTGGGTAGCCAGATTTACCAGGCAGCAGCAGCAGCAGTCAGACGTAGCAGCAGCAACAAAATAGAGCAGCAATTTGTTGAGTCAGCAGGTTACAACTCAAATGCAGTGCCAGCAGCAGCTGCTTTTCAAGTCTGCTGGGCTACAGCATCCTGCTTGCGGTTGCTGCAGCAGAGCTTGTTATGCAAGGAAGTAGAATGACAATAAAAAATGGCATTGTAAGCAGGTAGTGCCTGCTCAGCGATTCATCACACTTGTGACTGCAGAGCAAGCTGCTGCACTACCGCTGGTGTTGCAATGAGACAGGCACAGACAATGTGAATCATTAGCGCTCTATGACATGATGCATCATTCTAGACTGTTTCTGCATCTTCTGGACCACAGTATGACCATAATATGACGTGACTGTTATGCTATGGCTGATTCAGCCATGATGGGTGGACATCAAGTTCTTTGCAAACTGTGAAATACGGTGTGAGCATGCCAGCTGTGATGCACTTCCTCTCGACAGCTGCATCTGCAACCTAGCTTGGCACTCATGAGTGCTGCTGATCGGCCGCAAGTCACTGCCCATTGTCTGCTGTCCATATGCAGAGACTGTATCTGTTGACCCTGATAATGGCCGTCTACTGCTTCCGGACAAATGGGGAGACATTTATGAGGCACATCTGATGGAGAGCGGGACTTATACCTTAAACCCCCGGCCCATTGCTCAACTGGGAACTGGGCGGGTGCTGGGGAGCAAGCTGGATGCGCAGGGCAATCTGGTGATGTGTGATGTGCTGAAGGTGGAGCTCTCACTGACTGGAAGCCAGTTTTGCCGCTGCCAGCTTTTGTGCAGCTCCTTATCATGTGTTTGTTGCATCAGGCCATGCATGGCCATATGGTAGGGAACGTCTCATATCACGCGATAATACTGCTGTGGCTCGATTATCTTTTTCTCCCCACTTGTAGGACCCTACAACTTGCAACCACTGTCATCTCTCTGCTGCCTGCTGTTCTGCAGGGCTTGCTGCGGCTGAACACCACCAGCGGCCAACTTGAGCAGCTCGCCTCCCGAGTCAGCAGCAGCTCACAGCAGATGCCTGGTACGCCTATATTCTACGCAAATGGCCTGGACATAGCTGCCAACGGCTCCATATATTTCACATCGTCTACTGACATCTTGCCCGCCAGAGCGAAGGATGGGTCTTATGACACAGGATTCGCATGGGTACTCAGCAACTTCCGGGGATTACCAATGTGAGTTGCACCGCACCATTGCAGTTCGCATCAACCGACTGCCTACCTAGGTATCTTGCCATGCCTGCCGCAGTGTGCAGGTGCCACATTTGGGGCAGTGATCCATCACTTCCCGCCGCGGGCGGCATGACGACTGGTCTGCATCAAGAACTATATAGTTCTGTATATATAGGGCAGTGTATATATAGGGCAGTGTTGCATTCACGTTGGGGCAGACATTGCTTGGTACACGACAGAATATCGGGTTTTGGTGTTAGGCGGCAAACGGTTTGCCGCCGGCGCCAAGAAAATGCAACTCCCTGCAATAGTAGGGCATGTTTGAGTGCTGCATGTAGAAGGTGTAAACATCCACATGCGCCACTGCCCTCCACCTTCATGATTCTGCAGGGGTCGTGTGCTGGTATACCATCCCCACACCAAGCAGACTCAAGTGCTTGCCTCAGGGTTTCACTATTCTGATGGCATTGCCCTCTCTGATGATGGACAATACCTGCTAGTGGTTGAAACAGATGCATTGCGGGTAATCAAGGTGTGGCTGGAGGGTGACAAGGTGGGTTTCAGTACTTTATTGCAGTTCTCAAACCGACTCAGACTCTACTAGGGGGGCATATATGATTATATGATATGGCTAGCAGCCGCGCTGTACAGCCGCACATGTGCACGGTGGGCGTGGAGGGCAAAAGCACTGTGTAACACGTTCACTTGTGCCACAACCCATCAGTGCATCTGCTGAGGTGTTTTGCACGTCGTTGAAGGCGTACTGTGTTTGCATCTAAACACAGTCAACAACCCGTGGCATGCCTGAGCAAGCAGCTTTTGGGCCATGTTGCACTGTAGCCTGCTGCTACAGTGCAGTGAAGCCTGCACACATGCACTGTACAGTGAGTGTATACGCTGCTACCCATCAAACATAATATCAAACAGGTAGTGTATGCATACGGTGTCGTTGCCAGGCTGGTCTTCGTGAGGTGCTGGTTGACTCACTGCCTGGTCTGCCTGCGGGTCTGTCCAAGGCTTCTGACGGCAACTACTGGGTCAGCATGACGGTGCCAGTACCACCTTACAGCAAGTAAGCTGCTCCATGAGCCATCGGCTGGCCATTGTGTGCTGTTTAAGCATCAGCGGCCCCGTCAGGCTAGATTCCGCACACTTAAGCTCAATAAATTCCAGCTGCACCTGGTGTTGTGGCAGATCCATCCTTACTTAAAATCATTGAATGCCTCTGGTACGAGCTAGACGAAGTATCCTGCCTGTACAGAGTGTGGGCAACACTCTTGTTGGACAGTAGGTTGCCACTGGCATTGCAAGCCTTGTGACATTTGGTCTGCTGCATGCTGCAGCTCATGCACACCTTGACTGGTGCCCACAGGTACTTGAGGTCAGTGCTGCTGCGTGCCCTGATCGCCTGGTCCCCGCACAGCTGGCGGCCCCCTGTGAAGGTCTGGGGATGTGTGCTGAAGCTTTCACCCGAGGGGAACATCCTGCAGCTGCTGCTGGACCCTGATGGCTCAAGGGTTGCCACTGCTAGTGCTGCTACTGAGAATGGCGGGAAACTGTTTCTTGGGAGTATTATGGGAGGTAAGTGCCAGCTCTCACGTTGTGTTGCGGCAGAACACAATGCTGCTGCTCAAAGTGCCAGCTTGTTTCATGCTCAATGGTCTGCAAACATCCTTGCACTGTGCCAGTGGCCAAGCAACGCCCCACTAGTGCAGTACTGAGTAAACAGTATGGAAGCTGCTGCGCCAGAGTAAATTCTGGTGCTGCCGAGACTAAGCCCCCATCTACTGTCCCAAGGGGCTTGCTGCCTCAAAGAAAGTGCAATGATCACCGTCACCCACCATCACAATGAAGCAGGAATGAGTGAATAAATAAATGACCTACGCACGGCGCTTTCATTGCAGCACTGGCGTATGTTGAGGGAAGCCTGTGTGACGGGTTTCCAGCGTCTTCATGCTCCCTACCATCCGTTTGTGGAGCAGGCATTGACCAAGAATGGTTTATCGGTCGATGGTCATTCTGGTACCACCAGTGACATTGTGCTGTCGATCACCAGCGTACCTGAGTAGGCATCAGTTATTACTCTGGCAGAGAGTGTGGATGGCAGATACCAGATACTATTATTCAATGCTATTGTTGTTTGCTCGAGACTTTAGCAATAGTCAACTACCTAGGCTCGGTCCCTGCTGCCTGTTGCTTGATTGCAGGGCCCTTCATCAGCTATATTGACCTTGCAGGCATTGATCATTACACTGCTACAAGATCCAGCACAGCAACAATGGCAGCAGCAAATGCATCAAGCTGGGCCAAGGTCGGTGGTTGGAGTCTACACAAGCAACAGGAACTATGGGGCAAGGCAGCAGCACAAAGAATTAAGAGAAGATGATGCATGGTGCAGTGACTTTTTTCTAAACTTACTAGACAACTGTTCAGCTAGCTCCACAACACCGCCGATCAGTGAAGATGGCCTGGTGGCACCTGCAGCAGTGCCGATATATCTATTTAGAGGTTGCAGATGCAAACAAGACGCACCAATTCCACTGCTGCCAGTGTGACCAGCGGCTTTAAGGTGGCCTCCCTCTGAAGAGTGTTCACAATGTGCCACATTGTTGTGAAACCTGTTGCAGTTCATTATCAGTGTCAACAACACTGTCTAGCAGCATAAAATCCAATACCTGGGTGTGTTTGCAACCTTTATTCAAGGATTTGGGCTGGTTTCATCTGTGCCATCTGCACCACGACCAACAGGCAGATGCATTGAGTGATTCTGCATGCATGCATGGTGCGCACCACCAGCCCCGTATCATCGAAAGATTGTCAACAGCATTCGTCCATGTATTGTAACAAAACTGTACGTTTATAGGCATGATGGCGGTGGTGCCACTGACCCCAATATTAGCAGCGCTGGTGCTGCCCAGGCTGATGTCAACTTTTTGGGTACACACAGCATAAGCAGCAACCAGAACCACTCGCAGACCATATTAATCTGCCATCCAAGGTGTGCACAAATCAAGCTGAGCGGTGCCATGCTTTCCAGAAACTCCAGTGGACATGCATACAATCTGTGCAGCATGCTGTACCACTAGTCCATGATAGATGAGCCTGTTGTGTGCATGTGTACTTGAACGGATCAGAACTACTTGTAGCTGGGGCCCTTCTGGACAGCTGTGATTTAAAGTGGCACATGATACGGGAACATGTGTTGAGTGCACTGAATACCCAAAATGTTCAGCATAACCACTCAATACCTGTCATGCACAGCTGCCGGCAGTGGGTGAGGTGCATGGTAATGTAACAGAAAAAAAGCAAATTGCATAGGCAGTACTAGCAGCCTGGTCACCAAACACTGCAGGTGCATATTAGCCATGAGAGTGCAAGTGCACATTAGCGATTAAGCTTACAGCATCATCAATCGCAATACATATCTGGGTGGCCAGCATGCACCGCTTGATACAAGCTACTAGGTCTAAGACATTCAAGGTTGCTGGCTTTCCCCCGCTGCCTCCTCAGTTCCCCACTCAACCGGCCACCAGTCAGGCCGCCTGGCCACCACCTGCAACTGCTGATCCCCCACTGCAACTTGTAGGGTGGTTTGGGGTGAAAGTGTTGCAGTCAGCCTGATGTATGCCATGCCCAGGTCGCCTATGTGGTTGGTAAGGGTGCCGGCTGATGACACTCTGCTTTTGCTGGTGGTTTGACCTGTTACTGTAATTGGGAGGGGACATGGTAGACCTGCATCAGGAGAACCAGAGAGCAGTATGTTGAATGTACACATTAAAGCTTGAAACAGTCAAGCAGACAGAATCATGTTGAGGGATAACTGGCTGAAGGAAAGCATGGGGTAAACTTAAGTATATGCCACCATGCAAGTGCAGCCACCCTACAATGCAGTTAGGGCGCAAGCAGCATGTGTAGCCGTTGAAGAACTTACGTGCCTGCTGCTCCAGACCCGGCAACAGCACCGGCATCATGCGTTTCCTGATGATGCCTCTGTAGTGTGTGTAACTGTTACGTTCCTGTCCTATGTAGCAGCCTTTGGTGTAGCTGATGCCATTCAAGGCATCCAAGTTGCACTCCAAAGGCGCCACCTCTCCTGCGGCCAAAACAATGACGGACTGTTTGTGCATTCTGCAGCATTCTGGTGGGCAATAGGCTGTACCAGTAGTTATCTGCAAAGTACGCGATGCAAACTTTGCCATCCTCAGCAGGCGGCTGGCCTGCCACTGAAGTGGCTTCCCCTTTTCCCTATCAGGCTGTCAGAGCAGCAGCCCTCACCTGTGGGCATGTCTTGGTCCCCCTCAGCCACTCCCAGCTGATACCTCCAGCGCTGAAAGACCTCCTCGCCCACCACAGACATCCCAGCCGCTTGCTGCTTCCTGCTGCTGCTGCCATCACCCATTGCTGGTGGTGGAGGCAGCTGCTGGGCGTCAAACAACCCTCTGAGCCCAAGTTCAGGCAGTCGAGGGTCCTGGCGCCACTGACCTGGCAAATCCAACAGCAGCAAGGGCCACAGCAGTGGGGATGTGCATTGGTCCTTGCATTGCTGCTTGACAATGGTTGCCAGGCTGACACACTCGGCAGGAAATGGCTGATGAAGCAAACATCCCCTGCTGGGGCCAGCAGCTGCAGGCAGGTTTGCAGCAAGTTCATACACTTATCAGTGGGAGCCAGCAGCGATGCCTGAGGCTGGCTTACCTGCACCACCTGCCCTGAAGCTGCCCTCAAAGGCAGTCCACACATTGTACTGACTGCTGACATCAGCGATCTGCAGCTTCCGTCGCAGCTTGTACTTGTTGAGCCATGAGAGCGCGCTGCTAAGCCCAGCAGCATCAACATCCAACAGCAGCTGTGGCTCGTCACCTGCTGGGTAGAACAGCAGCAGGACGCGAGTGACCGCAATCCTGGCGTCATTACTACTGGCAGTGGGATCGTGTTTTCTATTTCTCCAACCATGCAGGGGAGTGCAGAGAGAGAGGTTTCCAGCCCCTGTACAGATGACCACACCTGGTAGCATGCAAACATCTTGCTGGGTGTAAGATCCAAGCAATGCAGGCAACCAGACAGAAAGAACCCTGGCATGCAGATCATGAATGAGCATGATGCACATGGTTTGCTGCTGTGAAGTTGGCAGAAGTCACTTGTTAAGTTTCTGGCTACCTGCCCAGACCCCAACGTCAGCTGCATACCTGGTAAACTGTATGCGAACAGGTCATGTAAGTATTTGCCTTTAGCAGTGAGCAATACTGTGTAGATGGGCCCAGTACCTGCGCAGAACCACGTGTGTTGTTCCAGCGAACATATTGCAAATTCAAGCTGGACATGCTAAGACATGCCTTGCACTGTTGCACCTGACAGGGCATCTGGTTAGCCATCAGCACGTCTCATGTAATGTGCTATGATGTGATGTGCTATGGTAATCTGTCTATTGACGTACAGGAAACAATGCAAAGCTGATTGCTGAGCGACCATCTTCGGCAAAACAATCAACATTGCTTGCAAGCAGCAGTCAACATTCCACCAAGAGTACATGCAACCATCCTTTAAGGCCATCTAAACGCTGGCTTCCAACCTGGTTGTTCAAGCGCTTTGACGTCGTTTGTGGTCATGCCCTGTTCATGCGCAGTGTGTACAAGTCAGCAAATCTGATGACCTGCCTGCTGCTGGAAGAGGAGCACTGCCAAGCACTGAACATGGGTGCCCACCTGCAGAAACTGTACACTTTCTGGTCCAGAAAAGCGTATCACACCTCGTGTTGCTAGACGTGCTACATGATAGCACCGGAAACCCGCGAAAGCTGCAGCAGCAGAAGGAGTAGAACCTGAAGACCAGATAGCCTGCTGCGCACGCAGAAGCGAGCCAGCACAGCCTGCCAATGTAAGCACCATAATGGAGTGTACGATTTTGGTGTTCTCAATCAATCAGAGCGGGTGATCATATATTGCTTCACAGGCTGAACAACTGTAGCATGATCGCGTTGCTTGTCGTCAGTCCGTTGGGCTCTTCTCAACATCACACTGTTGATATATCCACAGGTAATTGTTTCATCGCATCGCTAGTTTGACACCAGCGCACGTTGGTAAATATAAGCCCTTGCGTGGCTCGTATGCCAAAAAGCTAATGATGCCTGGCGCAAATGATCGCAAGATGACACAACCAGAACCAGTATTGCAGGTCAGGTGCCTAAAGCCGCTACCATGGCCCTTCATTGCTAGCAGTACACCATCGGCAGTACAGACCCTGAAAGTGCAAGTTGCTGATGAGGTTGCATAAGCTGGCCGTACAATAGAGCCATGCATGCAGTGCCTTTTGCCTTGACCTCAATCAATCACTGCTACCCACTGACCCAATACTACTGTGTGCTATTGTTGCAACATATGCAGCGTTGTTGCTTGGGCGGGACACTGCGTAGATATACCTTAATAGGCTGCCAAGGCGACCTCTGCACAATTGTAGTATCCCTCAAAAACATACTATACCATACTATACCATACTTTATCATACCATACCATACCATACCATACCATACAATACCATACAACCTGGTCCCAGAGGGGCACCCCAGAGGAGCCAACAGAGTCGCTCATGATCACTGATCGGGCTAGTAGCCCGAGACATATTGATAATTTTAGTGTTGCTTGGTTTGATACCCAGTTTCCTCTCACCCACAGGCTCGTTTCAGGCTCTACAATCGTTGTCAATCCGCCATGAGCGAGTCAGTCCTTTTCCCCTGCTGCAATGTCAGAGCTGCAAGTAAGTCACTGGCATCTAACAACAATGCGGCAGCTGCTGTTTCCACAATGCCCTCTCTCGGCTGCTCAAGCAGCTGCTTTCTCAGCAGCAATCACGGCAGCCTTCACTGATCTTGTGGCGTACTAAGCCGCAGTCAAGTAATCTGTCCTAGTCTGTTCTGTGCCAGGAGTTGCTGGCAGCAAAGCCTCTGCAAGCAAGGACCTGGTTGCAGTAGCTCCCAGTGTAGATTCTGGATCTGAATTCAAACCTGCAGACTGGCTGAGTGATGGCTCAACCTGTCTGATACCATCTGCCGCCAGGTTGCTGAGTGACAAGGGGTCTGACACATCTGGTCCCAGTTCCTTGGAGGCAACTGTTGCTGGCCGTTGTCCTATGGCACTGTTGGCTGCTGCTGGTGTTGATTCTATATGCTTAGGTTCTGCTGTTGCTGTTCCCACAGCTGCTTCGACAGCTGGTTTCTCTGCTGCAGCAGGTGCAATAGACGCTACAGGTCCAGGAAACACGGCAGGTTGCAACACTGCAGCCAGTGCCTTGAAAGCTGCAACAATAGGTGACTGCTGACCTGCTGCAGGTGCTGCTGCTTTAGCTGTTCCTGAAACTGCAGCTGTTGTAGGCACTGTTGCTGTGTCATTGACAGCTCTCTTCAACACGTCTTGCTGCCCTGTTGCTGTTGCAGGTTGCGCCTGAACATCTGCTGATGCTGAAGCTGCAGGCTTTGGCCCAAGTTCGACCACAGTTAGGTTAGTAAGGCTGGTGGCTGATTCCTTGGTCACAGCTGCTGCTGCTGCGTCTGCTGCTGCCCTGGCTGCCAGGGCATCTGCCTTTTCGGCCTCAATATCTTTTATGAATGCTGCAGGGTTTTCATACCATGGTTTGAGGCCATAGTAGTCGATCAAGTACCTAAGTTTGGGCCACACCATATCTTGCCAGTCATCAGTGGTCAGGCCCCCAGTTCCTGCTTGCAGCCAGATGCATCAGCCAAGCCATGGTGTTTTGCAATCAGTAGAGAAAGTATGTGTGTGTGCCATTCGCCTGATATGGGAAGAATGTTCATGAAGCGGCAAATGTCAACATCCTGCAGGTGTCAATCACGGGTCATGCAATTCCAGCCTGCAGAAGATCAGTAGCCAGAGCCCCGTAAAGCCATGCCAAAGCTGAGTGGCGTCTGCAGCTGGACTCCAGCTTAGAGTCTGCTCCATCAGTCTCAGTATTCATTGATGCAGGTCCTGAGCTCACCGCCTGAGTTTGCATTGTACGCCCACCAGATCCAGCCCACCAGAGATGACTCACTGCCATCCCTCACAACGCCTAGCTGTGTATACTGTGCTATGGCATCGTAGTAGGTCAAATCATCCTCACTGGACAGATGACTGCCCATTTCACCTGTGGAACCAGAGCAAGACTGTCACTATATGGCGTGTTATGTACAGCTTGATTAGCTGCAGTGCACACTCTGGCTGAGTCAGACAGTCCATGACAATGTCAGGGATGAACAGTACAATCCTGTGTCCATCCTGCCACTGAATTGTGACTTGCAGTGTGAAACCCACCAGCTACCACAGGCAGTCTCATGCATTGGTTCCCATTGCAGTAGCCATCTGTGGCCAGCACGCCCCAGCTGTTGTCCACCCTAGCAGCTGTCTCAAAGGCAGGAGCTGGTGCAAGTCCACTAACTGAAGGCCCATACAGGTGTGGCGCCAGCAGGACTCTGTTGTTGTATGGCCTCTTCAGAAGCTCGTTGAAGAATCTCCTGGGGTCAGTGAGGTCGAACTTCCGAATTGTGGCCGCATCCACCACAAAGCCATCACCTGCAAATGTGTATTCATGCAATGCTGCCTGAGACCCAATGGCTGTACGGCCTCGTTAATGGACCTGTCCCTCTGCGGCCAGGTTGTATGGTACGGTACGGTACGGTACGGTATGGTATGGTATGGTATGGACAGTTGCACATGCCTGTGGCGCATGCCCTGCAGGCATACAAAAGCTATATTCAAGGTTACATGTCTCATAGCCCAAATCGCACCTGCTGAGAGACCCAACTTGTTCTCCTTGCCGCCTGCACCCTTTCCCATTGACAGCACAGATCCCTGCAGCATGAAGAGTGCATCATTGGGGGTGATGCTCTCAATGGTGTCCATGGTGGTTAAGTACAGCTCATCAAGGCCAGCGATATTGCCACTCCTGCAGCAGCACATACAAGAGGAAACACAGCAAGAGACCAGTGGAGTGTTGGGTGGCAACCATGGCAACAACAGTGATGTTAGTGGATGGTGTTGTATGCACAGCAACAGGTTCCCTGGGCCTTGGTGAGGCAAGGTTGCCCGAGGCAGCCTAATAACTTGCAGATCACATTGACTAAGGTCAGATACTGCTCTGATGGTCCTGACCTGCAGGGACAGGGCCTGCCAGAGAATCCCACCACCTCATGCACACTACAAACCCAGCACACACTCATGGAAGCATACTTCTGATTGTCCCCACCTGGTCCATCCAATGCCGACAGCACCAACTTTGTCTGGCTCATTCAGTAGGTCCAGCAGCAGCCGTCCCCTGATGTCACTTGCAAAGTTTGGCAGGCAGGTGATTGCAGCCCAGGTGTACATCCAGGAGCGTGCAAAGTGTTCAACATCAAAAGCTAGAGTGTCCGAAGGGTCTGGGTGGTAGTCTAGCTGCGGCCAGCAACAGGAGTTGTCCTCAGCAACTCCACAACAGCTGGAGCTCAAGCGCTCTGAAGGCACATTAAGGCTTGGGTGCTGTCAATTGCCAGATACTAAAGGTGGATCTTCACTGACTGTGACCAGGAACTCACAACCAGAGTCTCAGATCTGCTTTAGTTGTAGACAAGCACCAAGATTGATGTTGTCTGTGCTGTGCAAAATTCCAGTTCAAGTCACGCCCAATCACAGCACATGTGCTTGCACATGGTGTCAGTTCTCAGCCTATGGCCACTCACCACAACATAGAATCCACTAGCCACCAGATACTGGATAGTCCACATCAACCGCTCGATAGATGCTGTGGTGTTGCCGGGCAAGTATGTGTTGCACAGGTGCTTGGATGTTGCAGGAACATTGAGGTGTACTGGTGGATCAGGCACTCCAGCATAGTCAGGTTGTGGCATCATGGCTGGGTCAGTTGCTCGCTTGGCCCAGTTGCTCTTGGTAGAGCTTGTGCACTTTTGCACTTGGTTGAGGCCCCTTTGCTGCAAGCAGTGCAGATGGCATAATTTATCTAGGCATCATCATCATTCTGACTCACACAGGGTCGCTGAAAGGGCACAACGTCGCATGGGAGCATCTCTTGTGACAAGGATCTGCTGCTGCATCAAGCATGTCCAGCTGAAGTTGGGAAGCTCTCCGTTGTAATGACAATCACCAATGCAACGCAGAGAATGCCGCACCTTGAGCATGTCAAATGTAAAAGGTAGACGGATGGTGTTGAAGCCTGCAGGACACACTTGTGTGGTCGCTGTTCAATCACAGGCAGAGTAGCAGCTATCTTTGATGCTGCAGGCATCACCATGCTGCCAGGCAGTTCTGCACACCACCTCAGAGGCAGCTGATCTGCTTACTGCCCAAGCAGCAGAATTCATGGAGGCTTTGCAGCAGCACATCGTCACTGGCATGCCAATAACATTGGTGCCAGGCACTGCAGCATGTTCTCACCCAACAGCTTCAGCTCATACACAACAGCCTGCAGGTCAGTTGCCGCTGAACTGCCTCCAGCCCACAACCCGTCAACCATGCCTTGCTTGTTGTTGAATCCAAACCAGCTCACTCCCTTGAGAACCACTTGGTTGTGGTACCAGGCGTCATACAGCCGGCCTCCTGTGGGTGCCAGGGGAGCAGCTGGGTAGCCACGCTGCAGAGGGGCTGCAGACAAGCACACCTGCTTGAAGCTCTTTGGGACGGTCCGCAGTATCATAAGCATGGAGTTATGCCCAAGGGCTGCTCATGAGAAAGCGAAAGTGTGTAGAGCTTGTCCGGATCATTGTGGGCTTAGGGAGCCAGAGTGCGGACTTGAGCACTGATATTCTAGTAGCATGCATGTTTGCCTCTATCCTGACGGTCACCAGCCCAAGATGTTCAGCTGCTTACCGTAGCTGTATCGTATCTGCTTTGGACAGAATGCATATGTGTTGCTGTCGTCATACACATAGCCTTGGTCTTCATTGTACATCTTGAACAGGCTGTTGCCTCCATCCATGTTCCAGCCACGAAAGACCTCAAGCAGCCAAGGCATCAGGGCACCAGCTGCCTGCACCCATGCAACTGAGTGAGACGCAGTCTAATAGGTAGCCTGCAAGCCATGTGACCTCTCAAGTGCCTACCATGCTTAGTCCAATGAACAGCACATACACTGTCAGCTGCACCGCTAGCCTGGCTGTCCATTTGGTTTGAGGGACCTTGTAGATAAGTCCACAGCCTGTAGCAAAAGTTTCACCAAAGAAGTCAAAGATGAAATTGGGTCACTGCTGAGAGATGTATTGCTCTTGTAACAGTGTGAGCAGCAGTGTATGTCCGCAATTGAACAACTACCCTGACTAACATCACATGGGCAACCCGCTGAATTTGAGTGCTGAGCTGTTTGAGAACATCATTTTCTCAGCGCTGGTTGCCTTTGCATTCACTGATGGCTGCGTTGAGGTAAGGGCACTGCATGTCCAGGCAGCTGGACCAGCTGGGAGGTGCGATTCTAGAAACTTCAGTGGGAACGACGTCCAGCCATGACGCCGGTCTGATTGTATCATATCTGCGCATGAATACGTACCAATGAAGTGTAACGAGGCTACATCATGCTCTATGGCCACCATCGTGGGCCTTTCTCAACAGTACTGTTTGGCCCTTGAAATCGCACCCATCTTCTGGCAGCGCGTATTCAATAACATTTGCTGGGTTGCATTGCCTATTTACTTCAATGGTGTTGCACCGATCAACCAGACCGTGTATTGCCTCCTGTTATCGTTTCATGTACGACGAGACACCTGCTAGGACAAAGTCTACGAGAAGATGGAGGCAAGAGTTTGCGGCATCAGGCCGACCAAGACGTAGACCGCCGTGTTGGGCGCTGAGAACAACCACCACGAACGCAGACAACGTATAATGCGCCAGCGATACAGGGGATGCAGCGTGATTTTTTTTCTTGGTGCTGTTGTGGTTGTGATAGATTGCAGAACACGATTGTACTGAGCAAGTACAATTGAAATACAGTCGACTTGCGGGAAGGCAATCGACTGTGTTGGAGCAGGGCTGGGTGCCCTGCTGCAGCAAAACTGATCGTTATATTATCTAAGTCTACAACGAGTAGCTATGGGGGAGCTTCCATGTACCAGCAGGGCACCACAGCTGCAGGTCAGCATCAGCGGTTGCTCTGCGGCATAACACTGCTGTGCTGTCAATGATTGCCCTTAAAAGCAGTCGATAAGATTTGATGCTATCTGCTTTGCCGTTCAGTGCAGGGCGGCGACGTATCTCCGACTATATAATAGCAGCAGTTGGTAGCCAAGAAACCAACACCTCAAGCAGATTGGAGCCAGCTGTGCAAGGGCTCGCAAGGCTCAGCGCTGTTTGGAGACATACAAGCTGCCATGATTTGGTACCTGGTGTTCGTGGGCATGTTCATGCTGTATCAGCTGGACGTAGCACTGTATGCTGTGATTGCCTTGTTTGCCAAGTTCTGGGAGATTTTATACCCCGAACCTGGAAACCCTTGGCACAGCCGATGGCGGACCCCTGATCTTGTGGAACCTTCGGAATGCGATGACAGGGGCTTGAAACAGTCAAAAGAGGCAGCAGCAGCAACCGATCCTGAGCGGCGCAGCAAGTTTTCAACAAGATCTCATATAGGTGCTGCAGGTTGGCAGATTTCCACGCAGGCACGAGTAAGCATCAGCAGTTTAAGCAGCAGCACGTTCGCAGCTAGCAGTGTAGCAGGCAGCAGCTCAGGAAGTGCAACAGCCGGGTCTGATTGCAACAGCAGCGCAGCTAGTGGCTCACAGCCTGGCACCCCACATGCGCCAACATCAGCACCCGCAAGGATAGCTTTGCAGCAACTGTTTGCTCAGATGCCTAGCCATACCCCATTAGCGACTGTGCATAGTGAGCAGCTTCCTTCTTCTCCAGAAGCTGCTACTACGCCCCATTTGTCCGCCAAGGGCTTGAGGTTGAGGGCAGGAGGGTCAGATGATGGGGAGAAGGGTATCAGCTTCTGTCAGGGCCATGTGGGGTATGACATCCCAGCATGTGCAGCTGCAGCAACAGGCAAAGAAGCCAGGTGGTGGGCAGCAGCAGCTGATGCAGAAGCAGACAAAGAGACGCCAAACGAACAGCCTTTGACAGATGTTCCACCCCCAAGCAGTGCAGTATTGAGGCCTGGCAAGAATTGCCTTCTGCCTGCAAGCCTGGTGTCACAGTATGACTACTTTCCCATGGTGCTTGTGCAGCTGCCCATGTACAATGAGGAGGCACACTGTGAGGTGGTCATCGAGCGAGCATGCAACATCATCTGGTGAGTGGAAGCGTCGCAGGACAGCAGCTTACATGCCGCGTTGCTGCAAGGATATGTCGCTGTCCTGGAAGTTGCTGGCACTAATCTCACCATAGTCTTTGTTTCCTCTTGCAGGCCAAAAGACAGGATTATCATCCAGGTGAGTAGCTTACGTTTTGTGGCGACTGCTGTGGTGTGACTGGTGATCAGATGCAAGCAGCCAGAAAACCTGTCATGTATCCAAAGGAGTTGGTGGCCTGCCTCTGCCCACAATGTGATAGACAGCAGCTCTAGGTCTGTGACAACGATAACAAACTAGGTGTGGTGTTTGCTGCTAGGCGTGTGATGACTCGACTCGTGATGACGTGAAGCAGCGCATAGATTCCAAGGTGCTGGAGATGCGGCAGAGGGGGCACAACTGCCTTGTCACACGACGAGCAGTCAATCAGGGGTTCAAGGTGATAGCATGGGCACTCAGTAGTCTCAAATATGTCGTTTTATTTTGCCAACTAGCAGCTTTCAACAGCTGTCCAGTGGCACCGCTTGTGCATGCCTATCAGGTCTTCTGCCCTGCTGGGTCTGTTGTGCTGCCAGCAGCACTGTGCAGGGAACATGTTGATCAGGGCATGCTGTTTACATTGCAGGCCGGCAACATGATCAATGGAATGACATTCTTGAACAAGGTGAGTACATGGTTACATGCCTACAGCAGCAGTAGCACATACACAGCTTCACTCCAATGATGACCTATTCACATTCGCATGACTTAGGCATACTGCATAAAGATTTCTACTTGATTGAGATGTGTACGATGGCTCGCATTGTGTACTACAGCGGTCCTTTACCAGTGAAAGGAAATTGCAGTCTTCCCCCTTGGCAGCAGTATTGGGGTAAATTGCTGCAGGTGTAATCAACTACTGCATTTGTCTGGTGTTGATTGCAGATCCCCTGGGAGTATGTAGCTGTATTTGATGCTGATTTTGAAATGCCTCCAGATTTCCTGTACCAGACAATCTGGCACATGCAGAAAGATACTAAGCTGGCCTTTGTTCAAACCCGCTGGTCCTTCACAAATACCTATGACAACATGCTGTGCTGGTGAGTAGGCTTTTGTGCCTGGACAGTGCAGTATGCCTAGTACACTGTATGTCATGGAGCTTATGCTAGTAAGATATACTGCTGCACACTGCAACCTCCTGCTGTCAGCTTCGTGATACCTCCTAGTCATGGACATAGCAAGTTGGATTTCTACTATGGGCACAACTTTATGTATGCAGGGCACAGGCAGTGTCCCTCAACTTCCACTTTGCTGTAGAGCAGCGCTCTAGATCATTTCTGCGCACTTTCTTTGGCTTCAATGGCACTGCTGGTGTGTGGCGGCGTACATCCATGGAGCAAGCAGGGGGTTGGAACATGGAGAGCACTGTGGAGGACATGGACCTCAGCCTGAGAGCATACTTGAATGGCTGGAAGTTCAAGTGCGTGTGGGGCAGATGCCTTTGGCGGTTAGTAGAGCACAGCAGCCTGGAGGGAAACATCCACACAACAATGCTGTGCAGTAAATACACTCCTTTGTCTGCAGATCCAAACACCCCTTGCAATGCTGTATGATCCTGCTAACCGGCATTGCCCTCTGAGCTGCTTGCTGTGGCTGCTTCTTTCAGTTGTGCTTGTATGGTTTCTGCTACAGCCTCATCACAGCAGCTTGTCACATTCGGCCTTTACATGCATTTTCCCCCCAGGTACCTGCACTGGGTGTCCTGCCCGAATGAGCTGCCACCAACCATGAGCGCCTACAAAACACAGCAGTACAGGTGGAACAGGCAAGTTCTGGCTGTCAGTGCAGATGTTGCAAACACTCTGCAGCAGCACAGCAGACGCCTGGTGCAAGACCAAAATCACCAGAGAGGGGGGGGGGGGGATGCTACCTGTGTGTTTCATGGGCAGCTGACAGAGATCTAGCATCAAAAAGACATTCATTCATCTGGCAGCCAGCATTGCAGTGCCACTATAAGGCACATTGGCCAGCCACAGAACTTATTCTGTGGCCTACTGTCCTGCAGCTCACTGTTTCTGTGGGTCATTTAAATTTGCAGTGGGCCCATGGTGGTCATCAAGCAGATGGTCTCACGGATCTGGAGCACAGACAAGGTCACCCTTGCAGATCGCATCAGCTGCAGTTACTTCTTCTTCAGGTTCATCTACAGTGCCTTTCTGACAATCATCTGCCTGTTGTGCCCGGCCATTGTTATCTGGCTGGACCCGTGGCAATGGTCATGGGCACCCATGATGTTCCTGGTGAGACATCTCATATAGCGCTTTCCTGAACACAACAATGCATACTGATGCAGTCAGCCTTGCAATGATTGTGTAGGATGCCATGAAAAGCTGCAGACTGTGTGACATCCTACAACTCATTGAACTGGCATCATACATCTCATTGAATGCACTCAGTGTGTCACCATACTTTCAGACTGTCAAGAGCACTTCTTATGTCAAGTCATACTGTGAGTCGCCATGCAAGATATGGCAGTCTGAACTGGCCTGTTGATGAGCTGCAGGATCACATGACCCAGTGCCAGTTGTTCCTGATAGCACACAAAGGCCGCCTCATACTGCTACATCAACACTGCATGACCTTCCACTGCTCGTGTTTTCGCATGCAGATCGCTGGAAATGCAACCGTTCTGTCATACTTCTGGTTTGCTGGGCTCCTGTTCTGGCCGTATGTCCTGATCCAGACTGGTGTAGGCTATTTCAGGGTATATGCAATGTTCAACGGGCTCATAGGCAGCAAGAAGTCTGGCACTTGGAAAGTCACAAAGAAGTTTGGCAAGGGCGGCTTGGGCAACAGAATTTATCACAAGCCCTACTTGCTGGAGCTGCTGCTGTCAGTTGTTTTCCTTGGTTATGCATTTGCCGCAGTGTGGTATGGAGTGTATGTCCTGGGTAGCTTCTGCTGGATTATGTCTTGGACATTCTTGATGATCAGCTTTGGAGACTATCTGTTCTGAGTGCTTGGGCTTTGCAGGTTATATCTGGCAGCATATTCCTTTGAGAGCCTTGCGGACTAGCTGGTTCGGCCTGTGCTCACCGGCATGATCTGATTGCAGGCCCTGACTTATACCTGATGCTGACCGTCACGGCTCAAGCAAATGAGCAGCACAGCACTCGAGACTACACTGCTAACTACGCAACTTGACAGCCATGCTGTTGAGACGAATTCAAAGTAGTAAGCAGTGGGTTTCCGCTGTGTTACAGATTGATCAATGTCATGACATGCATGTCAAATGCAGTCAACTTGAAGCAACTAGTCTCCAACTTGGAGCTTGAAGCTGTGTGTGCGGTGCATCATAACACTTTCATGCCACTGGCAGTTTATTGTGGACAGGAGCTGTACAAGCAGCAACTCACTGGAAGCATACACTGTATTGGCAATGTTGCAGAACTGCCTCTGCCGTTAACACCCCTTATGAGAATATGCTATAGCACTAGCTAGTGTGTTCATGGATCTGAAAAGTTACCACTACTATTTAGCCCCGTTAGTGAGCCAATGCTAGGCTCATTGGGCTATATCATTGAGCATTGTCTTCAATTGCTTCTATATAACCGGTACCATAGCTCCTGCCTCATTTCTGTACGGTACATGTTGTACATGCGATGGCCGCTCAACTGCTGCTGCTACCATGCAAGGTTTGCTGATTTAGTTTAGGAACTCGTTTACATCATGTAATTACATGCTCATGGCTCCAGCCTTGGTGCTGATTTTGGGACTTCTTCAAACGGAACATTGGACTCCTGGTGTGGTCCCACTCAGATGGATATCGTCAGTCGTCGTATCAGTATTTGGCAGTGAATTGGCAGGTCAATGAGCAGTCTGTATGCAGTGGCCTTCAAGTGAACAGTGGAATGGAGCTGTCGTACTATCTGCTAGCGTGCAAGGACCACCGTCAATCATGCCAAACCACAATCGTGCAACATTGTCATATATTGCACACCCTTTTGCGGTGTCTTACCGAGTGTGGTTGCTCAACGCACCTGCCTTTAACTCGTCAAAGCAAGCGACGCCCTTACTGTAGCATACAAGTTGCCCAATAGAACAAGGTGTGCTTTGTGTAATATACGAAATGCGTGGACAGAGCTCAGCGGCGTCTAAGGGCGGGGGTGGGCCTTCAGGGCCCTGCGAGGGGGTGCTGCAGCAAAGGGCACAGCTACGCGCGATCAAGCTGTCGTGGAAGCAGCACGGGATGAAACTGAGCAAGTGGTGGTCAAGTGTTGATAAGGATGCCCGGCTTAAGTTCCTGCTGGTGAGCCATGAGCTAGTAAGCACTCAGCAGCGGCTCCAGCAATTGCACGCTGAAGTTGCCACTGGAGAGCTGCTCTTTAGTGACCAAGCCAAACCTGCTTCAACATACGCTGTGGGATTGCAGCATGAAGAATTGGGCGATCCATAGAATAGCGGTCAATGCACATAAGCGCTTCAGGGCTACACAAGAGATATTGCCCAGCTACATACTATCACACCACTCATGTTGTCACACATGTCATCGGATGACAGGAGTGGTGCCCCTACATGCCCCTTGCAATAGGCAAGCCATACCTGTATGTGGACGGCAAAAAGGAGGATGTATACGGGGCAGCAATGCTGACACCTGAGATCAATCAGGAAGACCTTGTGGAAGGTAGGCAGACGTGAGATTCTGCACCTTCATGTTCAGTGCAGATGTTTCTTCTGCAACTGCTGAACGTGGTGTAACCAACACCAGTCTGGGAGCGTAGCGTATGATTTTGTGTGTTGCATCTGCTCATCACCAGCCATGTCTTGCGAGATCGAGACATACTGAGTGAATTAATAATGACATTTACCAATAGCTATGAAACTTCTGCCATCAGCCTCACACCCATACTAATCATGCCACAAGTTCCATAAGGTCAATAATATCAAGGGTTGAACCCCAGGGGCCATGGCCATCGACGCCACAGTCAAATCCCTCCTGTGCATATGATAACTACCAGGCGGTGACCGCCATTATCATGATAATGACCGCCATGATCATGGTCTGCCGCCGTACGTGCATGTCTGCTGGCAGAACTGTGATCACAGAAGTCTTGTGAGCGTTTTGCTTCACCCTCAGCCTATTTCACTGGTGTCTGCAGGTGATCGCTTAATTTCAAGCATCAAGCAGGTGGCTGAGGTCCCTGGTGAAGGGGAACCAGGTGGCTCACCAGGCTATGACGCTTTTGAGGAACTGTGCTGGAAAGAATTCCCAACAGCACACACTCTAGTCAACAAAATCAAGACCAAGCTGACACCAATTGAGTACAGCTCTGCCATTGTGCTGCTGGCACCCGGTTCAAGATTTGGGCAGCAGTTGTTGGTCAAGAAGATGGTGCCTGACATTCAGGATTGGTTGAAGAAAGGGAAGGCCGTACCAGCACCTGTTTTTGAAGCGTTGATGATGCGTCTGGGTTGTCTGTTGGGGTCGATATCAATGTGCCTGGACCATTTCAGGGTTGAGATCTTGGGCAGGGAGACCTACAAGGCGATTGGTCCACAGATGGGGTGCGCGCAATGTGGAGCGTGTGTGCGCAAGGATACTGAGGAAGGGAGGCTGATGGCCTGTGGAGCTTGTGGCACTGCATTCTACTGCAGTAAGTCACACACACTGCTGCCGCAATGCATGACATCTTACATCTCTTCCTGCACTGTGCTTGGTGTATTCATCTGTGACAAGCTTGTTGCCATAGGCTCTTGTCAATCAACTGATGTCAGGTGCAGGATCTGCTACTTTTAAGGCATAATCATGCTGAATTTGCAGTCAATGCAGTGTGGTACAGCTGTGCCACAGTGGTACGAATAAGCAGCCCATGTTGCATGTGCTACTAGATATATCAGCTCCCAGCATGCCAGCCATGTGGCAGCTGCTTCACAGGGCAGCCTGACCATTAAGTCACAACATTGTTTTTGTGCTGGCAGGCAAGGAGTGCCAAAAGCAACATTGGCGAGAGCACAAGCATGACTGCAAACCCCAACAACTGAGACGGCAGGAGCAGCAGCAAGATCAGAAGCAATAACAGCCAACAGCAGCAGCCGCAGCAACAGCAACAGCGACAAAATGTGTGCTATCAAAGGACTGCAGGCAGCATGAAGACAGCGACGATGTTTGCAGTGCAGAACAGCTTCATTGTCCCCAAGCCACGTGCTGCTGTACGCCAGCTGCAACAAGCATAAGGTCAAGATGCGTCCTGTGGTATGCGCAAAGCCACCATAAGGCGGCAGATATCCCAGCAGAGCAGTTTGGTCGGGGTGTTGGTGGGAGGGAAAGATTTGGAATGTTGAAGCAGTTGATGCAGCCTCCAAGGCTGCCGTTGAACGGTCACGCAGATGTTGACAGTCCGGGTGCTATTACAGCAGCAGATGTTGCTGCAGACCTTCAAGTTTAGTGAGAGTGAAAGGAGTACACAGATAGAGCATCTCCTGATGGCGGATCCTGTGCAGGTGTCATCAGCACTCCTTGTGTTGAGTATGTGTTGATGTTGTGGCCGCCCCGTGCGCTACAGCAAAGCAGGGACAGCCTAAAATCAGCCGGGCACTAGGTGACATGTACACAGGTGTACAGCTACTACCACTACTGTACCAGATGATAGAGGTTTACACAGAACGTTTGCACCATGATGGGGATACCTGTACAGGTATGTACATGTACATTTCAACTTGCTGCATGGCTCATTTTTTTTTGGTTCAGCCGGCAACACGGTACCATGTTGCTGATGATAAAACACCACCCAGCCCAGCTTGGACGTCAACGTGTGAGGTGCCATTACCATTGTCATCCAAGCAATCAGCCTGAACCAAAGGTTGGACAGGAGCTTCTGCAGTGGCTCAAAGAGACCAGGTTCCAGACTTCCCACTGCAGACATAAAGATGTACAAATGGCATGATCTGAGTCAAGTTTGTTTCCATCACTTGTTGTGTTGACGACTTCCGGTCTAATTATGCTGCACAAGGCCTATGCCACAGCTGTCTTGGGTCTCGGTGATCTGCTGCTGATGGTCGCCCCTGCCTGGGGTCATGAGTCATAAACACAACTCAGATTAGCCAATGTTTAACAGAAGCATCACTTCCGTCAGTGCTGCAAAGTGGCTGGCAGCCAAGGCAGAGATGCAGGTACGATGCATTTGTTTTACAACAAGCTCACCTGTACATGGGTAGACCATATGTTGGCAAGGAGACATTCTTGACAGCTTTCCTCTTGGCAAAACGTGCACACAAAGCCACTCCTACCAACGTAAAGAACACTGCGGCTGCTCCTGCACAGGCCATGATCAGCATGAAGGCCTGGCTGACAATGCTGACTGTGCCTAGCCTGCAGCACTGCATGACTTCCTCTGCTGCATCAACCTGCTGGTCTAGCTCTGTGCAGAGGCCAGCCACTGCTGGAAGTAGTTGCTGACTCACAGTGTCATCAGCCTTCTTGAAGTCGTGCTGCATCAGGGAGAGGCGGCAAAAAGTAAAGTGAATGCGCAACAACACAAGTTGCAGACAAACTGTTCAAACACGTTTTGCGTGAGTTGTCCTGAGTCTGCTGCATCAATTATGGAGGTATCAGAACAGACGGCAACAAGCTGCTTCTGATGAGGTCGATGATGCTGTAATGCTCATTGCCTGTAGATTCTCTCTCTCCTCATGGTTATTATGCTCATGATTAGAGGATGCGAAGGGCCGCATGCACACTTGGTGCCATCACACCTAGCAGCAGCCTGCTGCAGTGCAATACATCTGCCAGGGCACACCATCTAACAATTGCACATAAACGTGTTCACTTACAGTGAACATGTCCATGGCCAGGTCTTCTAGAAGTGTGCTGATGTTGGCAAGAGCACTCTCCAGCTTGTACACCACATCTCGGCTCAAAGTTGTGTTGTAGCCATGACGGGTACTGGAGGGAAAACAGGCAAGAATCACTGAAGCAAGCAGAACTGCAGCATGTTTTCAACAAGCAGATGGTTGTTATTAAGACATCAACGACAGACCCCTTCATCAGCCTGATGGTATGGGTGTGGCACCTGCAGTCTTCACCCACTGTTGTGCAAGTAGTTGCTTACCTTGCTACTGTGTCCAGCCAGTGGCGCTGAGCATCTTTGAGGCCGACTGCCTCCCAAGGGCCGCTGAAGTGATGCTCAACAAAAGCATCCAGTGCGTCAAGCTGATGCTGCAACTGGCGGAGTGCTGCCCCAACATGTGCCAGCAGCTGGTTTCGCCGGGCAGCATTCTGCAGCACCACAACAGATGAGTACAGTTGACTTGTTACAGTCTGGATACACCATGCAGAGACAAATAGCCAATCAACCACCACAGTGAAGCACAATCAGAACAGCACATCACCACATATGCTGCAGCAACAGCCTCAGTGCTGCCTGATGCTCGAACTCATATGTGCTGTACTGGTGGTGCCTTACTGTCGCACAGCACATCCCAAATAAGCTGCATGTGAGTCTATTGTTCTGGGTGTGCTTTACTGCTGTGACTGAAGAATAAGGCGCAAATTGTCCAGGAGTTGCACAGGGCCACCAGCATCTTGACTCTAGTCTAGTATCAGACCCCTGCTTCTCTCCTTCACAGCCCCTTACCTGCATGATCTCACTGACTCCCTCATAATTGCTGTATGGCCCAAAGGGCATGGCACCTGCAGCCCAGCGCCAGTCGTTCTCAATGCGGCCTAGGGCTGGCTGAAAATGCTGGTAGGGGGGTACGATACCTGCACCACATGGACATCAGCAGTGCAGTGAAGTCGCACTGTGTTTGTGGTCGTGAGGGCTCAAACCTTGTTGCTGAACAGCCAAGCTTCAAAAGCACACAGACGGATCGCTTGATAGTGGCCTGCAGGTAGTGTGCTGGGGTATGCAGTTGAGAGTTTATATCACCATATGTTACCTGCTAATGAAAGGGAAAGCCCAGCGATTACGTGTCTGGTACTCTGTGAGCCATCAACCACAACTCTTCGTCCGTTGACCACATGTCCCGTGAAGAAATCATTGGGTCCCCCCCATTTGCTGCCATGCCTGAGCTGGAGCACTATCACTGAGTCATGGTCTGCAGCAACCAACTGCCTGCAAGTATGCACATGCAGCAAACTAGATAACAGCAGGCTGCCTGGTGAAGAACAAAATCTTTGCCGGCTAAATGTTGGGCAGTTGCACCACTGCCATGTGGTGCAGCTGCAGTACCCTCATTACCCTACTCGAAGGCAAGTTGTGCTTCAAACTTGCTCCGAAGCATCTGACGCAAGGACAACAGGTATCTCAGTACAGCGGTTTGCCACTGTTCAACAGCACTCACTGCCCACTTGTTCAATGTGACGGTCACCTGTTTGACAGCAGGGCGTCTTCAGGGTGATTCTCCAGTGCCAGCACAAACACGGGTATCACTCTCGTCCCCTCATGCCTCAACTGGGCAATGTGATGCTCATTCTCCTTGCCCATGACATGAGCAACGGCTGCAAACAACAATTATTGAATGAACAATCCTCAGCGTGTTGTTGATTGGTCACCTTATAACAGCCAGAAAGAAAGGTAAGAATGACCTTTGATGCCAGCAGCAAAGGCCACCGATGTTCGAAAATTGTTGATGTGAACTCACAAAAGCATATCCCCCCACAGGCTTCCATTTTAGAGCAGCAAGGCCTCCAAGCCCTTATGAGAGCTGCTGCTCAATCGTGGTGGCCTATCAAGTGCTGCTTCATAATGATCAAATCAGTCAGGAGGCAGAAGTGTAAAAGCTCAAAAAAAAACGTTGAACCCTGCATTACTCACAAATGAGTCCATGTGTGAGCATGTCAGCACTCCGCTCAAACTCCTCCAGCAGCACCTCAGGATCCACAAACGTGTGAACATTTGTGTGGATGCCCATATCATGACCGGAATAGTCCTTCCCTTCTGGAATGTCCACCACAGCCTCACTGTGGCTCCTGGTGGCCTTGTACAGCGCAGCAGCAAGCTGCTGATGCTTGTGCAGCTCGTGATGTGCTGTAATAACAACAGCCTCTTGTCCTTCAGCTAGCAAGTGTGCAAGTGCAGCTTCTACATGTGTGATGTTGATGCCCCAGTAGTCTTCTTGTGTCATTTGTATAGTGTCTGGGGGGCTGTGGTCAGACAAAACCACCAGTGGAACCTGTCAGCATCAAACAGAAGACATAGATTCAGGGGGTTAATATCCTTGGTGCTGTCATGACATATGATATCAAAGGTTTGTGGCTCTTGCCATCCATCTGGCACAAATACTTTGCAAACAGCGGAGTGACTCTGGTATGTACTAATCAGCTCGATCTTGCTTAGTACAACCTTGCAACCAGCAGTAAAAGGTGAGGTCCTACAAGCAAAGCAAGCTGCCACTTGGGCAGTTGCTTCTTGTGTCCTGTGATGTCCAACCCCTTATTTACCTCAACAACAGCCTGGATATGCATATGCTAGTTTTTATCACCACGCTCTGAACATGGCGAACAAAGACCCAGCATATGCATATTCAGGCTATGCAGGTAGCACGCCTCACGGCGTTCGCTCTATTCACTGACCACATTCCGCTGACTTCATCTAACAGCAGCAAACTGACATCCAAACCCTTTAGTGAGGGCTAGGATGGGGCCAGATGTTGGGCTACATTCAGAAGGATGCAGGACAGCCACATCATGCGCTTCCGAGCCACAAGTTACTGCCAACAAAGTAGAGGAAGGCCGGCGTGACATGCTGATGTGTCAGGGGCTTATGAGGCTGATCATATTGCCATTAACAAGAGCACCATGTGTGCACGTCTGTGGTTCTTGTGGTATGCCAACATCCTGTCACGTCCAGACAACCAGAACTGACACACTCCTTGGTGGCGTTCTCAAGCTGTACAGAAGCACTGTGTATGTGGCTGCATGCCGAACACATGATCTGCCCAAACACCACTCACCAGCACAGTCTTGGCCTGCTCAATGTGCGGGGTGGCTATATCAGGAATGAAAGCCGCCTTCACCCCAGCTGTCAAGACAGCGGCTAGCCGGCCAGCCATCAGGGTTATCAGCCCGTGCTGTGCTGTCTCTTGGGCAAACTCTCGCACAGTCTGCTGGTTGTCAGTGCTCTGCAGCTGAGCCATCAACTGCTGATATGTGTCCTGGGATATGGACAGCAGGAGCGGGAGCAGCAGCAGCAGCAGGGCAAATGAAATCCAGCTTACTGATGGCCTTGATGAGTGGATTAGACAACCCCAACACAACAAGATCATCTGATCATGCCCGCTGGTGAGCATCAAGGTCAACCTCATGACTGTCGGGCCTGTAATACTTCTCTCTGCCTGGTTTCTCAGGGCAGGGAAACCTGATCAAGCTCGTGCAGGAGTGGTGTACCCAGTTGCTCAATAAAGAGCCACAATCACTGCCAACCGCATCATAGGTGCCGCTTGTGACAGCCTCTGCAGCTGGCAACGACAGCAGCAGCAGGTGGTTGGAGTGCCTGAGGGGCGCCACTTGCTGCTGCTGGTGCTGCACCTGGTGGTGGCCAGGTTGCAGCACACTGGGTTGTACAAGCTCACAATGCATACATAACCATGTATACATGCAGTGTCAGCGCCATGAAGACACCTCAAAGTGAAAAATATACACATTCGCAAGTCAATCCTCAGCAGAAACTGAACCTGCAGTTTCCTACCCTGAGTGCAGGTAGTGCCTCAGGTGTGACTGCTCCACTCTGGCTGACAAGAGGTCCATATGTTGTTGGTCCTGCTGACAAGTCAACCACCATGTAGTTTCTGCTGCTGTGCCAGATGGCCGTCTCCCCGGCGTTCTTGTACTGGTACCTGCAGACCAAGTAAGCCATAGCTGTCGTGAATGTGCAAGGCTCCACTGCAGATTGATAACTGCGCTGTCGGTCCAGACAATCTTCACAAGTGCGGCGTCAGTTGAGGACTTTGGTGCTTGTGTACCGCTCCCCACATCTGCAGCAGCACAACCTGGGTAGCCAGCAGAACATATACTACCGTGCCCAACCAGCCTACCTGTAGATGTAGCCGGACTCTTCATCAGACAGTTTGGCATCCTCAAACCTGCCCCTGCAGGATGTCAAAAGGCAGGTGTGTAGGTACCACAACAAGTGCTGATGTTTTTAGGATCATCGCTGACCAGCCAGTCTGTCGGCACAGCAGTAGCTCAATCACAATCAACAGCACTGAAAATCAGCAAGGCTGGGGTGTACAAACAGCCAATTTACAGCACATGCAGGCCCTTGCGCAAAGTCTGCTGCTGCTGCCTCATGCTGCAAGATGAAGATGCTGAAGCCTTCAATAAAAGAACAATAGATAACCTGGGGATAAGACAACTCACTGCTGCCACAGCTGTATGAAGTCGGGTGACTGGTGGGAAGCTGACTCAGCTGGTCCCTCAGGGTTCATGCGAACCTGCAGCAGCAGCAACTCACTCAGGTGAGACAGGTGCAAAATGGGCAGCAGATTGCTTGGCGGTAGCTGATGCTACATTGCGAGCTGAAACAAGACTTGCAACTCAAGAGAGAGGCTTGCAGCGGGCTGCATCACTGAGATGCGTTTGCAGACGCCAATATGCTTGTTGCTGATCTGATAGTCACCGAGTATTGATCCAGGCCAGGATGTCCAATACGGTCAAAGCACTACCTCCTGCATCCTTCTGCCTGTCAGCAGAGAGCTGTGCCTGCTTGCTGTGTGACCCAGGGCTCAGTGGTAGGTGAGTTCACCTTGCTGGGATTGAGCACAAATATGGCATTGTGTTTGTGCCAGATGTCTGCCTTGCCACCTTTGCCTCCTCTGAAGCCACCTGTGACAACACTGCCTGTGCCGGTGACACCTCCCAGCCCCGGGTCTTGAGGGCCAGATCTCGTGCTGTCATCATCATCTGGCGTGTACAGGTGTTCCAAGAATTCGTTGAAGATGGGCTCCATCTCAGACGCCTCAACTGTGTAGAACTTTCGTTGCTCGCTGGCTGCAGAGCACAACAGGCGGTTGTCAGAGCACTGGCCAGGCAACCACTTTGGGTACTGGAACGTGCTTACGCTGTGTCTCACAGCATCATGTAAATATATTGCTGCTGCTGCTGCTGACAGCAAAGCAGACTCTTACTACAAGAGTTCTGCCGTGTGACACTATCAATAACACAAAGGAGGAGGGCTGGGATCTGGTCACTCTCTGATGCTCTTGAACAGGCTTGATGCAAGGCAACACCAGTGGGCTGCAATCATCTTGATTCTGGTCCAGCTGCTGGGCTTGCAGTACTATACTCAAACGCTGCATGGACAATGCCTGCTGTCTTAAAAAGGGACAGGGACGGCCCCTTGCCAGAGCCATGCCAGCTGCTGCTCAGTGTATGCAGTATGCTGCTGCAAGGTGTAAGCATTGCTGTGTTGCTCAGTGAGAGCTGCTGGAGTTGTGGGGCTGCTGCCAGTAGTCCTATACCGACCTAGGGTGTCATCATAAGCTGCATGTGACTGCTTCATGTTGGATTTGAGGTGGCTCTCCAGCCGGTGAAGAAGTGTCGCAACCTGCATTGCAACTACAGAGAGTTAGAGGCGGGGGAATGGATGATCATAACATGTCCCATGCCTGGTAAAGGCAGTTCAAGAGGTCAGTAATAGACCTGATAGCTTCCCGAAATGTAAGCTGCCATTGTGATACCACACAGGGGACGCAAGCTTCATATGGGCCAGCTGAAGATAATTGGCCTGTAGAGAGCTACAACGGCAGACTGGTCTGCATTGTCCTGCAATAGATGGCTGGCTTCTCTAAGTATGACTAATTAAACCCACGTACCAAGGGCTCATCGTCGTTGCTGACGACTTGAAAGTTGACGTGCATACACACGCCGAGTTCTTCCTCTGTTTCCCAGCTGTAAGGGCAGTACCATTGTAGGTGTGTGCTCAGCAAATCGAGCAGCTTGCTGCTCTCCAGCTTGTATCCATAACCACCATCACCATTGAACCCGACTAGGATGATGTCGATCTCAATTGGCACCACCAACTCCTGGATCAAGCGTCAGTTGGTTTGTTGGCAGCAGCAGACTGCTGTCAGACAGGCGCTCAGATCCAGTGTCAGCAAGACAGTGCTGTCATGTTACAACTCACTGAACTCGAGTCCTCTAAGTATTGACGCGCTGCCGATCTGGCCCTATCACGCGAGACTTCTGCTACTCGTGCCCATTTCTTGGCGTTTGATCGCTTTAGTACTCGATCGTCAATGGCTGTACCATTGATGAACAAAATAGCCAACACAAAGAATCCTATCCAGTTTACACGGCCCTGCATGATGGGGTGTACTCGCCCATCTGCCTGCTGTTTCCTGCACTGCGGCAAAGCGTTTCACATATGATATACACACGCAACTGTCTTCAAATAACATGAGCAGCTTCAGCATCAGTAGTGGAGATCGCTGCAAGCGATCTAAGCTAAATACAGCCCTGCCTCACCACTGTTAAACCGGTCCTCTGAGAACACTGACAGAGGTTACTTCCTCTGCGTCCTTCACCAAGCTTCACCAACAAGTTAACTATGATTTATCATTCAGCTTACTGATGCTTGAGGGCGCTGTGATAAACCTGTTTATCACTTTTACAGGTCCTGCTGGTTACACGCAGTGTTTGAACGTTTCCGACTATTTGCTGCATTCTCTGGTGATCAGCCGGCCTTTGATTTGTAAGTTAGTGATTCAACAGTGCACGGAGTGCACATAGCTCTTCTTTCAAGCTATGTCTGCCGTCCTTGATGCTTTCCATGGCCTGACTGTACACCAACCTGCTGCTGTTCCTACAAGCACCGAGGATCATGCTGCAGAAGTTTTTCACGATCAAGCATGTTTATATTGCATTCTATCCCTTCTTGATGATGATATCTCGCTGCTAAGAGCCAGTGCAGTGTGCAAGCAATGGAAGGCTGTAGTTGACTTAGATAGCGTCTGGCAGGCGGTCTATAGGCGCATTCTACCACAGCCCTTAGAGTTTGAGCGTGTGAACAGGTGCAGTGCGTAGCAGAGCAGCTTCATGTGTCAGCAATGCGCCATTGACACGCTTATGCCTTTTGCATGGATAGCAACATTGCGCCCGTGCACTTCCAAAGGGGTTCCAGTGCACAAGTCAGCTAGCACAAGAATTGGCAACATGGTTTGAGCGCAATCTGCTCTCAAATGTGCCTTCGTGCTCTCTGATAAGCGTCACGTAGATAGCAAGCAGCAGCCCTACACATCCTCCACCCTGCCTTACTGGCTTTGCAACGCCTGCAGCTATCGCCAGCAGTTCATGCGCCTGAGAGGGATCCTGGAGCCACCCACACCCCAGGTCACCCCACTCAAAGGTGCAGCTATATGCTACAACACATGCACAAGCAGCTTGGTCAGCTACAATGCAAGGCAGCTCATGCTGTCTGTTCAGTTGACAGATGGCAGTGTGAGGTCCCTGGTGCTGCGTCAGTATGGGGATGGAACAGCCCATAAAGCACTCCTCACCTCTACTGGCAGTGAGCTGGTGGTGCTCGCAGCCTTTGACGGACCTCTAGTGGTGAGCGTCTTGCAGCCTCAGCAGCACTGGATCAGGGTCTATCAGCCAGGCGCTGTCAGCAGAGCTTCCCTTTTCTGCCTGCTGCTGACAGCAAAACCAACAGCACTGTGGAGATGATAAGTTGTGTAACAGCAGAAGATGAGGAAGGCTTCAACACAATGTCAGCTCGCATGGTGGCCTGCCAATTGTATGTCATCTTGCTGTTGTCCCTGCCATGTGTTTGTTTCCAGATGTGTGATGTTTGTCAGTGTGAAGAAGTTGGTGTTCTTGGTCGGCACCAATCCTTTGTGACCAGCCTTGACGCCAGTGGGCACCTGCTGGCATCCACATGCAGCTTTGAGCTGAAGCTGTGGGATGTTGAGAAGCGGCAATGCCTGTTCTCTGTGCCCATCGGCACCACAGTGTCATTACCAGGTGATGCACCTGACACCTGCATCTGACAACTGTGTCTGACGACTGCATCTGACATTTGGCACCTGCGCTTGCTTCACATCATGCCTCACATCAGGCCACACTTTCAGCAATCCCTGGCTTGCTTGACTGAGGGCTGTATCATACTGTGTGCTCTCTGGCAACCATTGCTGCAGTATATCCGTTCTCAGAGGCACATCTGGTACTGCCAACATAGTCACAGCAGCTGCTGTAGTATTGTTTCCCTTGTAAGGTGCTCTGCAGTTGCATTGAAGGAGTATAATATTTGTCAAAATGCCAACAGCAGATTATTGTTAGCATAATTGCTGGCAGAAAAGGATATGCCACAGCTTCCTTGCTGTCTATTCTGTCCTGCAGTACTGGAGCCTCATGTAGCTGTCTGTCACCAGCAGCAGCTGTTGGGCCTAGCAAACTGTGCAGCGCCATCGCCAAGTTCAGTCATAAAGGTCTATTCCACAGAACCCGCGGGCAGAGGCAACAGCAACAGCAGTGGTAGGTGTAACAACAACAGCAGCAGCAGCAGGCCCATGCCAATAGCAGCAATGGGACCTTATCATGAGAGACAGCAGCAGCAGCAGCAGCAGCAGGGTGTGCATGTTGGCAGCAGCACACTACCAGATGCTACTGGTGCACTACTGGTGCGTGAATTGCCAGTCAATGCTGCAGCTGATATTGTGCTGCAGCAGGGGTTGCTGCTGGTGGCCAGCTGCTTCCATGGCAGGGCAGTCAGCAGCAACACACCTTACAAGTCTGAGCGGCCATTCACTGTGGTGGTGCACATATGGGACACAGCAACTTGGCAATTAACACGTTTGGTGTCTCCCAGGTCAGTACAAGGGTGTAACGGCACCACACACATGCATATACTGGTTATCTGCAACACTGCTTACACCTGATCTTGCCAGAGTGTGCTGACAACAGCAGCTGCCTGTCTGTACAAGAGTAGTGTCTTAATTTGCCTCTGGAGGGGAATACATCAGCTGGCATGTGAGTGTGATTCATCCTTGGTGCTTACGCTACACCTAGGGGTGATCAAGTAAAGCTCATGCGTACTTGGTTTTATGTTGGCAAGCCATGACAGCTTTGCTCTTCCCTGCTGGCACCATCAGCATGTGCTACAACTATCCTGTTTTTGCTTTGTGCAGGTTGTGGACGGATTATCCCACCTTTGCCATGCTAGGCATGCCTCTTATCACTGTCACACAGGGCATGCTGCTCTGTGCAACATTGCGCTCAGGGGTAACAGCAGCACCACCCAGCTGCTGCATTCATGCCTGGCAGCTGCCACAACACCTTCTTGCAACAACAGCACCTGGAGAAGACAGCAGTTGGGGCCTCAATCCAGCTGCTGGTGGTGGTAACAACAGCAGCTTGCGTGTGCTGTCGGTCAGCCCCAGTAAACAGAGCAGCATGGCCACAGCAGCAGGTGCAGGCAACAGCAGCAGTGGTACGCGGCCAGCAGAGTCTTATGGGGAGGGTGCCATGGCACTTGGGCGGGCAGCAGTAGCAGCAGCTGGTGGTGCAGGGACTGTTGGAGTCTCAGCTGCCAACACAGTGATGCTGGCAGTGTCTGATCAGGAGCGAGATGCTTGGATGTCTCTTTTGGATGACACTAGAGGCCAGCTGACGGCCATGCTGACCACTCCTGATCAGCTGGTGATGGCTACTGAGAGCGGCCAGGTGTTCAGCAGCAGGTTGTTGCCACAGACACAGCTGCCAGAACATCAAGGGCAGAATAGGGAACAGGACCAGCATCATGATGCAGGTGGTGCCAATGCTGGGGTGCAGTTCGTGCATGTCGAAGACGCAGCTGGCAGATACATTGGCATAGACTTGTTACAGTACTAGAAGTTTGTTCAAGCCGATGATTGGCTTATTTGGAAATTGGCTATGGACACTACTAGCTGGTTTTTGTTGCATCATAATCACAAGCTTACGTGGGTAAATTTAAGGCGCGGGGCTGATGGCAGTAAATGCTATGGCTGCAAAGTACTAATTATCATTATGCCTACCTGGAGGCTGTTACAGAGTCTGTGTCTGCATGCCGCATACCATGTAGGCGGCCTCATGCAGTAAGGACTTACTACTGCTTTTTCAAATCTGCCGCAGATTCCAAAGTCTGCCTTTTGCACTGCAGCATCACTGCATGCGATTCAGATTAAGCCCATGTGTCCCACTAGTATACTGTTCAGTACTGTTTAATAGTGTCCTGCTGGCATGCTTTTCACAGAGTAGGCTGTGCCTCGAAGGCATATGCATCTCGCGGCTATGGGAGGTCCTCAAGTGTACAGTTTTTTTTTTCAGATTATCAGATGGTAGCAATGTACAACAACTTGTTAGGCTACTAGCCTAGCACACGGTGTATGATGGTTGGCTGAGCCGCCATGGCTTCATTTTTCACAGGTGCTTGCGGCTAGATTTTTCAAGAAGTCTCTGGACCCTCTAAAGGGTAACCTTCTACTTGGGAGAGGTAGTATATATGCAGCGTCCATATACATATGGACGTAGTATGTGGAAGGTAGGCATACGCATTCCCAGAATTCTAGCTTCGAAGCTATAACTTCTACCTTGTGCAATCGGGCTTCCACCGCTGTACAGTGCACAAGTTGTGCATCAGTGATGCCTGGCTTGCACTGAAACTCAGTCTGCTGCAGTGGGGAGCCTGAACAATAGGAGCTTTTGATGTGGCCGCTACAGCACCGGCGGTGCATACTATGCATACTAAGCCAGGCTGGCCTGGCTGGCCTAGCTTACTGACACGGGAAATGCCATGCAGCAAATTTGCTGCAGCACTCTCAATTGCTCATCAATATGCCACAGTAGCAGCTACTGCTGGTTTTCTACTGTCCTCAGGGTCACATTGAACCATAAAGCCTCTTTTAGTCCATTCATGTCACTAGGCTTCTGCTTCTGCTTGACCGGCAGTTCCAAGATAGCTTCAAAGACAGTCATGTTCCTCACAAGGCCAAAGCACAGATGATCATCCTTGAACCCCGACTGATCAACCTGCAAGTCAGGAGCAAGCAACAGGAAAATGGATCAGCCATCAGCGGTGTGATCAAATGTGCAACATGGCAACCAGTAGCCTAGTCGTGCCCCTTGTGCACGGCTGTATGCTGCATCCCAAAACACATGCTGTGATGCTGTCAGCAGATATGGTTGGCAACCTGCTGCAGCAGCTGCTGTACATAGTGATGAGCTGCAACTGAGTAGAGTTCAATATACCAATGTTGGCATGATGCTGTTTTGCGCCATGGCCCATGCAACTAATGGTCTCCAGCCCTCCACAAAGTTGCACTGGCCTGAAGCTATGACACTGGCATGAAACATCAACCGCCATGCCACCATGGATGTGCTGCTGAACCATTGCAACCGAACTTTGCAGCAGCGGACAACCATATTTCGCAGCAATGGGCAAAGCACCTGTCACAATGTCTGCAGAAAGTAGCTGACCCTCAGCATCACGCACCATGTTCACGAACCAGTGTGGTCCCCCTCCCCCACCAGCCCAACAGACCAGACCCCGCTCCATCACACTGCGCTGAGGGGGGTTGGGGTGTCGAGGAGTGGCCACATACACACCGGGTGCCTCCAATATACCTTGGACCAGGAAATTCTGCAGACATGCACATGTGGCTGTGTTATGCAGCAGAGGCATAGGGCTTGAAAACGTCAGTTCAATGACCTAGGTGCCTTCTTGTCGCTGCCAGGAACTAGATGCAGCACCACACATACATGCCAGGATATTTGACTTGTCACAATAGGGCGGAGGCAGCACAACAGCTCATGATGGCTGAGGAGCAGCGATGCTGATTATAGACCGTCTTGTCAACACTTCCATAGGGAGTTCTGTTATTGTCAAGGTCCTGCTGGTACACCAGCCGCACCTTTTCTGGTCTGTAGATCCTGCAGTTGCTGCACTGACCGCTAGGTGCCAGGATGGTGGCTGCCCTGCGCAACTCCCTCACAGAGGCTGGAGCCAAATCAGGAAGCAACTCAATCTGGATTTCCCCAAGTTTTGTTGTGAACACCAGTGCTGTATTGTTGTGGGGCGCAAGGTAAGCGTTATCATCATCGTAAACAGCTCCAGACACCCATCCCTCATACGCGTTGGTAGCTTTCGGATGGTTTGGTGCAGCAGGCAGGTTGTGGTCTGCCCTGAGCCAGCATTCACCAAACCTTTCACGACATTTGTCTGCAACCCCACAGAAGGCCCACAGGTTGCAGGAGGTGGAGTTTTTGCCCTTGTCTGTGCCGCCTCTAGCAACAACTTGCCGATGAGCATGGCATGCTGCACAGCACTCAGCTGCATCTGCTGCCCTGTGATCATAGCCCCATATGAGTATTTCATCCCCCAAGAACTCGTGATCCTGCACTGGCGTACACTGAGCGCCTGCCACAGCTAATGCTTGCAGTCGTGCTGCATTGGTGATTGCTGATGAGCTGTGGGGTGACCCTGGTACCAATTGCTTTTGCTGCTTGTCATCTGAGGCTGCTGCAGTGGATTCGCTTTTCTCCTGTTGTTCAAGCTGCTTCTTGTCAGACTCTAAATGCTGTTTATCTTTCTCCAGCTGCTCTTTCTGGCCTTTGAGTTGCTGCATTTTCTGCAACGTGTCAGCCAGGTCTTTTGCGTGCTGCTCGACTTTGCTGCGTAGGCTGGGTAGCTGCTCCTTCACATCATTCAACTCCTTGATCTGGTTTTGCAAGCTGTTGACTTGCTGCTTGGTGGCCGCCAGCTCCTCCTGGCTGGCGGTGAGTTCGTCCTGTAGATGCAGCATGATGCATATGCAGATTTGAGTCATCACGTGTGGAGCTCTTCTTGCTGGGGAAATCCATGTCAATGTAAGCAGTGCGCAAAAGACAGCCTGGGATCGTACCTGCTGATCATCATAAAGCTGATGTGCTGTTGCAAGTCTTGTGCTGTTGTCTACCAAATCAACCAGCTGCTTGGAAAGTGCCATGAGGTTGTCAGCTGCAGCAGATGTTCTATCTGACTTTTGCATGAATCTTTGCAAATAGGACTGCAGTTCCTCTACGCTTGCCAAGTTTGTATAATCTTCGCAATTTGTATTGAGAGCCCCTTGTATGTACAGCATTGTACCGAATGCAGCTGCGCAAAACAGGGCAGTGACTATTATGTCCCTCTTGCGGGACCTTGCAGCCGCATGCATTGGTGCACCCATGCTTGAGATGCGTCAGTACTCAAGTATAATATTTGAATAACTCACTCAGGCGTAGGATGATGTGCAGTGTGCAAGCATACAGTGGAGTGCAAGCAACTCGGAGTTCGTTACCGGCAGTTGCATGCACCTGGTCATGTCCTCCTGTTAAATAGATCTTTTGAGGCTGCAGGACGTGCCTTAAATGCTTCATCAGTGATGAAGCAGCACTGAAGGAATAGCGCAGGGACCGCCTGCCCGGCTTCCTGCCAGGGCTGCAGCCTGACTCAGGGCCTGGTATCTGAGACAGGCGGTACGTTCCTTTGTTCTGTAGGACTAAAGACCTTCACAAATCTTGCGCATAACGCAGAAGTGAAGCATTCAATATCGCCGGGTTATTGAGTCAGGCGGGCTGCCTGGATACTCTCACTGTCTGGGCTGAAACTAGCTTGTAAAACGAAAATGGACATGCGGCACGTTGATATGCAATGGGGAATGCGCTCACTAAGCAGTGGTGTCCTGTGCAGAGGATCCCAGGACAACAAAAATCTACAGGCTCATGTTACCAGCAAGATACAGCCACACCACCATGAATACCGTGCGGCCACCCTTGGGGAAGCACAATGCCACCATAGCAGTGTGGAGTCAGAAACACTACTGAGAAACACTTCTGAGAACCCTAACTGAGTTGCAGCCAACCATTGATCCAACCGGAAGCACCAAGTGAAGGATCACTGAGAAAGGCCTGGATGTGCAAGACACTGCAACAGACTCAAACAAAATGTACACCAGCATCATGGCTGCAGCGAGCCGCTGCAGTTGATCAACAACGTTGCTGATCAGCCGCCGTTGTAATAACTAACAGCTCCTGATTCAAGGCGATGCAGATGCTTGCCGGGAGGACAGACATGCGCAGGAGTGCCGAGCTTGATGCCCCCACCATGAACCAACAAGAGGCTGGTCATCCATGCAACCACCAGAAGGCCCTTCTACAACTCCTGAGATATCATGTCATTGGTATGTCAGCAGAGTCTTAGATGAGTAGCTTCTCAATAGCCTCCTTCAGGCTCTGAATTTGGCTCTTCAGCTGGCTGCCCTCGTTTGTGGTGACTGATGCAGCGATCACGGGCCTGGAGACACCACAGGCACGGCCCAATGCGGCCTTTGATGGTACCTACAGACATCAAGAACAACAGGGAGGAAAGCTCAGCATGATTTGAGGGCAGAGAGACAGCACATGCTGGCAGAGAGACAGCACATGTTGGAATAGTGATCCCACATGTGATGCTGGCTCGCATTAATGTTGCTGCTCAGCTAAGCAGATTTCAGGTTTTCTTGATGGATGAGCTTTGGAGTGGCACGCAAAGCCAACGTCCACACATCAATGCACAGCTCATGCTTGCCAGTAACACACACAGCAGTACCAGCAGCATGCAGGTGCATGGGCCACACTGGACGGGCGATGAAAGCTTGGTCGACGAGTGCATCGGCTATCATGTTGTAAGCTGCATTACTTGCACGTGAAACGCTTGTATCCAGCGCATATACTGCCTGCGCTGCTGCTGCTGATGACTGCTGGTCACTTACGAATACATATGGTACATTCTTGTCCTCCGCCAGCAAGGGCAAGTGCAGCAGGATCTCAATAGGCTCTGTGTCAGCAGCCATCACCACAAACTCAGAGATACCGCGGTTAAGAGTCTTGGTGGCCTCGTTAGCGCCCTTCTTCAACTGCTTGTAGTTTGAAGCCTGCTGCACGATATCCATGATGGTGTTTGTCAGCTGTGCATCTGCCAGAGGATAGGCCTTTGGGTTCACAGCCTCGGCCATGGTTCCGGATGTATGTCAAGGCCTCACTGGCTGATCACAACCCGAGGTGTTATATGCGAGCGCGTAAAAGGAGCGAGAAAAACATGCAATCGGCACGCGACCATCTGCAGCCAACAGTGAAGTACTTGCCGCCAGACTTGTTATGTTATGCAATGTGACTCCTTCCTTCTGAAGCACAAAGCGCAAGGCCATTCCTGGCTGCAGCTGTTACATCATTTGGCAGAAATATACATGCAGAGTGTGGACCCGGCACAGTGATATGTATCGTTGCAGTCATCGCCGGGACCTGAAGTTCGCCGGCTGATCCATGCAGCTTTGTGCTAGAAATACATAGGTATATTGCGTACCAGTTGCACGGCACTACTGCAAACGTTGCTACCTACCCCTATGCTTAGCACGCTACCAGCTTTACCAGCAACAGGAGCAAATGCAAGGGATAGACACCTGCTTTGTACATCTGTTGCTCCGGCATTCTGTGCATTTCTGCTGTCATCACCGCCTTCCGCTGATGGAGTGATCTGTGCAGTTGCATTGCAGACAACTCCAGGCTGCATGAACCCTACCAAACTGCATTCTACCACAGGACAGTAGGATGTGCTGTACAGGGCAACTGTGCCAGCTGCTGGGTGTGGCTTGCCAAGGACAACTGCTAACCGGCTTCCAGTAGCATCCCATGCCATGCTCTGTATACATGTGGCTGCTGCAGCACCCGATTGTCTGCTCCTGCACAATTGACATCAGCCGTTGGCAGCACATATGGAAGTTTGAGCCATACAACACGATGTGATGCGCTGGCACATGAGCTGCTATACAGAGGATAAAATATAACATGCAGCAAGGCTTACATGTCAGATATTCCTACAAAAGCTCTCACCTGCAGTTATGTCAATCAGCCAGACACAACAACACAACAGCACCAACTTGTGATGAGTTTAGACCGACTCGATGCACTGTATATGGAGTGCTGGATGGAAGGCTGTGCGTTTGGCTGCTGCAGCTGTGACCCACTCAATGCATAGGAGCTTGCTGCAGCAGGCCTATTGCATAGGTGAAGACAATGCCAAGCAAAACACCAGCAGTTTGAGCAGCTAGTCCAGAAACTCACTCTGGTTGAACATCCGACACGCCTGGCAGCACGATAGGCAGCAGCTGCTCTACCAGCTTTGGTGGCTCCCCAACCAAGTGCAACGCTATGAGGTAGCTGCTGCCAGACATTGCAAGCAGCACAAGACTGCTGTCTGGGGCCCAGGTTGCTGCTGTTACTGCTGCACTTGGGGGTGTATCCCATGAGCGAAGAGACCATGTTGTGGTTTCATACAAAAAGAAGCGGCCAGATTGAGCAGCTGCATGCAACAGACATGCCAACAGCATTTGGTGATTTGCAGCACTTGTCTAAAGTAGCAATTTAAGACAATGTGACAGCTGTCAATTCGCAGGTGAAGCTGGCGATATCATTTCAGCTGCACTACAGCATTCCAGGCAGGCCAAACTTCTAGCAGTATACCAGCAATGTTGAGTGGACATGACAGCAGTACCTCCCACAGCTGCAGAGCACGCACCAGCAAACAGGTAGCTGCCGTCTGGTGACCAGGCCAAGCATGCCACAGGCTGTAGCCCAAGGCGCAGAGTTGCCCCTACACCAAGTGCCACATCCCACACAACCAGGCGGTTGCTGTCACTGCTGCTGCCAGCTAGCAATCTGCCATCTGGGCTCCAAGCCAAGGACGCAACTCTGCATGAGAGGTCACAGGCAGCAATCAGCACCATCATCGAGTTGTCATGCACAGTCATGCCAGGAGGAGCAGCAGAATGTTGCTGCAGTAGCGTGGCATGGGTCTACCTGTGTCGTTGCGCCTGTTGTGCAGCTCCAGCCAGATTGCACTGGTCCCTCACAGACAGAAGCCTGAGGCTGTTTTCAAAATGAATCTAACAGCTGCCTAGGGTTTGATGTAACACTTGGACAGGCCAAACTATATAATGGCTGATGCTGATGAGTGGCTGGTGGTCACAGTTGCCACTGGTCAAGTAGGGAACCGCCAGTAGGGCACTGCCAGCCTGAGGACCTCATCACCCGCACCTGCATCCCCTCTTGTAGGGCAGGAATGTGACCCAGCCAGCAGCAGGTGCTGTGCCTCTCCCACTCCTGTTTGAAGCAGCTAACGGCAGCTTGCCCAGGCTCCACAGGGCCACCCCGCCCTCACAGCCGACTGCCAGCATGCTGCTGTTCACCGGGCGCCAGGCTACAGAACTGACCTACATTGATGGACCAGCGCAACAGCCAGTGCAAGAATCAGTGCAGACAGCCACTGGGCTACTCATTGCACCACGGTTTGATTTGACTTGATTTTATGCACACCACAGTGTGCCACTCCACCAGAGGGATACAACATCAGGGTGTGTTTTAGGGGTGAGCTGCTCATTAATACACAATTGATCACCTGCTGCTGCAACTGATGTGTGAGCACTTGCTGAGCCTTGTCCAGCACTTCAGCACCAGCAGTATCTGCACAGTCATACAGCAGCACAGCTCCACTGCTGGCATGGCCAACAGCAACTGTCTGCTTGTTGCAGTGCCAGGCCACTAGATTTGGAGCTTGTGGTTCTGGATGCGGCATCAGCAAGCCAGACATCCCCAATCTGCAGCAGCAGGCATGCAGCAGGAGACATGGGTCAGCACTGCAGGTCAACTCGGGTTGCATTCAGCCCGATGCATCAGATAAGCATTTGCGAAGTAGCATTGCACAGCGTTGTTGTTCATTCAAGTCACTGACGATAATGCAGCAAACATGCTCTGTTCTTGCCTGTTGGCTTATGGCACATACCCAGGAACTGCTATCTACCGGTCAGCATGCGGATGCACCATGCATTCCCCTGAGGGATCATTGCTGTTTGCAATACAATGGCGCCTTCTGTACAGTGCAATGCAATTGCTGGCATTCATTAGGCTGCAGTCACTGATCCAACGTACCTCGCCAACAGGAATTTTGCACTGGCCTTGAGTGCCTGGACTGCTGTGCTGCTGGCAGTCCTACAAGCAGCACAGGTGATGAAGACGATTCGAGATTGCTTGCAAACCTTTTGGGCCTCGCAGCAGTGAAACTGCTTTGAGCAAGCTAGTTTACTGTCGTGCATTTATCCTTGTAGCAGGATGGCGCATGCAAGGCACAACCTGATCAAGGGGCTCAGTGGACAAGCAGATCAAGGTTGTCAGGCCACAGTGCTCACCTGCAGGGGTCTGCTGCTTTGCTGCCAGCGCCTGCACGAACACCAGAACAGTTGGGTTGTGAAGCAGCAAGCCATGTCATGTTGAGCTGCCGGCATTGCCTACTGCAGCAACACTGCAAGCTGCGTGTGGCAAAGCTGATGTGTGTCTCACCAGCAACGACGTTTTTGGGAACATTGATGATTGGTATATGCTGCTCAAGTGCTTGGTCTATGGCGCTGAGATCCAAGTGAATGCTGGGAAGATTCAGCCCCCTCTGCAGAACAGCAGCTTGTGATTTGCCCGTGACAGCGATGTCAGCTAGACTCAGCAGCTGTGAACAGCAATTACTCAACCCACCGCACAGCCAGTCCTTTCATGGTCGTGGGCGCCCACTGCAGCCAGCAACAGGCTCGTCAGTTAAGGTGATCGTCCTTGTTACCGCCTTTGGCGCTGCGTTGTGTTCAAGCACCCACCTAGTCTGCAACCGGTCTCAAGCAGAGTAATATCGTCCAGCGCAGGTACGGGGGGTGCAACAACGTGAGACGGAAACGCGGGCATATCGTCAGTATGGACAGCTTCAACAGCTGCTGCAACTGCAGTGCATAAGACTTAGTGGGCCTAGAGGAGGACAGCCACAGCACGTGTTGGAGTTTAATAAGCTATGAGCAGGCATTGGTCAGAGACTCAGACTGCGTATGACATTCCTTTTAGAAGGAAACCATTAAACCCAATGCAGAAGATGAGAAGTCAGGGTTCACCCAGTATGTAATTCAAAAGTTGAGTGCTGTTTAATACAGTATGAGCTAGCAGCACTTGCAACCATGCATTGCGACAGCTCTACTTTGCGCATGCTGTGTTTGTTGCTGGTGTCTTGTCACAGGTCGCAGGCTTGCAGTACGCACCGCAGTATGGCACAGTGCCATTCAGATGTTACCTCAGCGACTGAGGTAGGAGGCCTTCTCCTAGGAGGTGGGGTGCTTGCCACAGTTGAGCCTTTGTTAGCGACCAATCACTCTTGGTGCAAGCGTGCAACACACCATCTGCTGTTGCGTGTTGCAGCATCATGGGGACAAATGCAGATGCTTTGCACTAGATAAGTTGCTGCTCACAGCGTATACCTCATGCAGCACACATGGGCCTAAGCCGGACATCACCAGGCTGGTCAGTTGTGAAGCAGTGGCCAATGCAAGCACATGGTATGGGCCAAACGGTATGGGTATGCTCAAGGACAAGGACCTCAACGACTTTATATTCACAAGAGTTTGCACAAACTCTTCCACTCTCTGGGGCATTTGGGCTACTCTTGATCCGTGATACGCCTGAGCAGAAGGTATTTCCAAGCCACTAATCAAGGTTATTGCCGGAGCTGAATGCAGCTTATCAAATCCTTCTAGCTGTAAGTGCTGCAATGCCGTGAGGGTCCCTAAGGCAGATGTCAACCAGTCAAGGGGAGCCTCCAGTACACTTTGTGACTTTGATGACCTGACACGCTTCCCTTGAGGCAAGCCTCTTATCACCAGGCTAGTCAGACCCTGCAGCTTATGAAGATGCTGCACAACTCCATGATAAACACACGCCTCCTCTGTGCCGCCTTCAAGCAAGGGGCCACACCCAAACCTGCTATGCCTACTGAGATCGATGCTGAGGCCCCTCAAGCCTGACAGGCCTGCCACAGGCGCTGCTGCTAGCCCTGCTGCCAACCCCTTCAACACTCTACCGTTGTAGTAAGCCAGGTGTACTTCAGGAGTTGTGGAAAGGGTGCTGCTGAGCAGGTGCAGCTGGCCTACTGGTGTGGTCCAGCAGTGATGCAGCTGGAGACTCTGCAGTGAGCTGAGCTGCAGCAGCGGGGTCACACTGCCATCAACATCAGGCCAGATCAGCACGCGCAGCTGAGGAGGCAGCAGATCGCCCTCGCAGATCCTGTGGGCCATCAGGTCTGCTCTACTTTCTAGCAGTGTGAGTCTTGTGAGATGCTGGAGTGACAGGTACTGCTTGGTTTCACCCACAAATGGTGACCCCATGACATCAGCTGACAGCTCCTGGAGCTGAGCTGGCAAGTATTGCAGGTGAGCTGGACGAATAGATTTTGAGGCTGAGGTGTGTCAGTTGCTGCAAGACTGACAACGGCTGCAGAGCTGTGTAGTTCTGCAGTTGTGCTGGAAGCTGCAAGGAGACATTGTCATACCCAGCTGTGTAATCTAGCTCAAGCCGCTTTAGTGCTGTAAGTCCCAGGACAGTGGCCAGTTCTGGGCCATCATACTCCAACCAGCAGCTCAGTGACGTGAGCGTGTGTGGTAGCGCTGCCAGGACTGCAGCTGATGCTCTGACCCCGCTCAGGTAGCAGTTCTGCAAATGTAACACACCGGCCGCTGCTGCATGTTGTAATGCTGCAGCTATGGCTGCAACAGCCTCTTTCCAGTTGAAGCTGTAGCCTATAAGTAGCTTCAGCTCCAGATGCAGGCTCTTTGCCATACTGGCATGACTTCGTAGCCATAATGCCAACTGCAAGGGCCTCTGCCGCTGCTGCTCGGTGCATACAAGTTGAATTGAGACCAGCCCCGAGCAAGCGGACAAAACAGCAGACCTCAAAGATTTTGATGTGCACAGCAAAGAGCAGATCAGCTGTTGCTCAGAAGTGATCAACGTGTGCTTGAGGAAGGCACTCTGCACCCGCGGATCAAGAAACTTATCCATCTAGTAGCAGCTATCGGCAGTCGATAGAAGCGACTGTCAAATGCATACAGTATGTATATGCAAATGTAGTGATAACCGCTCTGTGGCATGTCTTTGGCAACGAGGTAGACAAGTACAAATGCAGATGACACACAAGTGTTTAGGTACGAGATCCAAGGAAGGATGCTTGTATTGCCAGGCAGCAGACAGTTCCATCGGTTATGCGACTGATGGAGATCGTGTCCATGGCTCTGAGCCATCTCAGTGCTGATGTACAGAAAGGCTGATGAGAATTGTTTTGTGCCGCAGCTTGCTAAGGACTGCGCCATAGTTCTAATGCACGCTTGTTGATGCAATAATTGCTGGCCGGCAAAGCCCCTCTTTTCAGCAGTAAATGGAACTGGGCAGGGCAAGTTGCTGTGCTACGCTGCTGTTGTGCATCATTTTAACTGCGATGAGGACCGTTAGGTCACAAGGCAACAAATTGACGTACAGCCATCAGTTGCAGAAAGAGCTGGCAGCTGCTTTGAATGTGGATGCTGCCGTCTTATTTGACAGTGATGACACTTGGCACAGCAGGTTCACAGTAGAGCAACAGTTGCTGGGTCCCGGGTTCCACAGAACGGTAGAATACAGAGTACAGTACTCGGCACCAAGTGCACAAGATCTTCAGGGGTGCAGGATCTCATTGCTGCAGCTCCTTCCCAGCAGCGTCTATGCAGACCCATATCAGTTGAAAGACATAGCAAGGGCTGCCAGAAATGAAGCAATTGCACAGGCCTCCCGACAGGCTCGCAGCAGCTCTTTTGCAGGGCACACAAACCCTTTTGAGTTTCAGTTGCTGGGGCCTTTGGACCTTGAACAGTAAGTGTGTAATGTAGCGTTCACCCACACCCTGCCTGCCCAGTGTTTGGCACAAAACAATAGCGCAACCAAGTCGGGATTTGGGTAATATGCACATGCTCAACGGGGCTTGAGTCATGCCAACATACTTACCTGTCACTGGCTTTCAGCTCCTGATTGCGATGCCATGATGTGGCCAAGATCTTGCAGCATGTAACATCTGACCATACACGCCTAAGTGACAGAGCTTTGTGTTTCTTTCACAGGCCTGCACCAGCTTGCGAACCCACTGCACTGCTGCTGCACTTCAATATGACAGAGCAGCAGCCGTCTACGTTGGCAGCAGCACTGCTATCAGTTCCGCTACACGCTAAGTACCCTGAACCATTGAGTTTCAGCTACCAAGGGTGGCAAGCAATCACTACAGGTAGGCGAAAACCAGGCAGACTGGAAATGTTGCACTTGGTCTTATCACTTGACAATGCCAACCGCCTGGGTCTACACACCGCCATATACATATCTTATGTACACCACAGCTGAGCACTAGCACAGCAGTGCAGCACAACATAGGCATGCAGGGCAGGTGACACTGCGGCCATGGCATCGCTGTGTGTATTGCCGCACCTGCTGCAGGCCATGTTGGTGTTGTGCTGCCATCACCATCTCTGCTAGTGGATTGCCGGTTGGTTGGGGGCCAGTTGCAGCTGCTGAATTACGCCAAAGACCCATCACAGCACCAACAGTGTACTGCCAGCAGCAATGCAGGCAGCACAGTAGAAGGAGCAGCAGCAGACTGTGTAGACAAACTGCAGCACCAGCAGCTGGTATGGAGTGTACCAGCTGGTAATCTAGATCATGTACAATTAGTATCATGGGGTACACTGCTTGTAACTGCAGTATGCTGTGCTGCTTTGAGTTTCAAAGCAGTACAGCTAGCTGTCAAAGGTGTGTAATTCCCTATAGCACAGAACACTGCCACCAACGCATCTGGGCAACTCATGAAGTATGACAGCACACAGTGGCCCGCCATCAACAGCAATAATTGGTGTTGAACGCCCATGGTGCTGAACCTTATTTGCACCTCCGAGGTCGCTACCGGTGATACTGGGGTGTAGGAGGAAGTGTGGAACTCGGATTGAGCCGGGCAATGAGAAGCATCCTACCCACACTGTGGGTTGACATGGCATGTCAACTGATGCATACCATGGCATCTCAGCATGTTGCAGTGGCTGAGCCACTAAGTATTCTCCCCAAGGGCCTTGCGGTCAGAAAGTGTTACCTTCCTTGCTATTGCACCGGGTCTGCCACCATGCTTACTGAGCATTACATGGTGACGCATCGAGTGTGGCTGCCAGGGCCAAGGCATTGGGTCTAGGTGCCTTACTGCAAACATTGGTTGCAAATACAACATATGCAGTCACGCAAAAACGGAATGTTGTCACTCAGCAGAGACCTGTGAGTTGACCCCATCATACACACTCAGGCCTGTGATTCTGGTGCCGGCTACTGTGCCTGCTAACCCTGCTCTGTTTCCAGCCTGGGGCGTTTCACAGTGCATCATGCGCACCGCGACCCATCGTCAGACGAGTCGCGAGAACGCGCAGCAGCCTCACTCAGGGCAAGCCATCGACATATGTAGATGGAACGCATAGGCGTGCTTCGCTCCTAACATCCCTGCCTCCGCGTGGATTACAGCAGGCCGCTACACCTGCCGGCAGATTAAGAGTGTCAGCTGTGGTACATATACAGCGACGACAGAGGAAGCAGCCTTTTGGCGGTTACGTTGCACAGCCACATCAGCGAGCTACATACAGCTCCTACAGCTCATTGTCCGCTTTCATTGAACTATATCGACCTTAAACTGATAACCCAGCGTATAAAATCCAGCGTGGGCTGTTTTAGCCGTTTACCAGCACGTCCAGACAACCAACAAGGCCCTGGGTGGCACAGAGTCTGTAACACAGTTGCGGCAACTAGAGGCACTGTTACAGACGCCGTGACTGTTCCAGCAGGCTGCAGCCGTGGCTGGATCTGCAGTGCAACCGCTACCAAGACTCTTCAGCTAGCTGCCTTGCGTCTGCTGTACACGCCGTTGTCCATGTCAATCTTCTCTCTGGTCAACATGATCTGCAAGAATGCTGCCAACTGCTCATGAGTCTTGCCTTCATACTTGGGCTCTCCAACCACAAACACCCTCAACATATTATGGAGTCTGTCTAAGGACAGCATGCCACAGTTTGTAAGGAGACCTATGATGTAATTCTCATATGGTCCCATCTCTGCGATGATTCTGTCTTCTGCACTGCCAGATGCTCCAGTGTCCTCCTGCCAGCTGATGTCAGTCACCTCACGGCTTACTAAAGAGAAAGATGCAGCAAGCATATCCTGGGTTAGAAAAGTGGTCTTGCCATACCTTCTGCTGGGAGGCATGCTGGAACAACAGTATTGATCTCATGGGTAAGCCTTTCAAACATTCATGCCCAGGGGCAGCATTCGCTAGATGTCTAACAGCGCACAACCACCCAGTCTGCCAGCAATTTTCTAAATTATGCACAATGCGTCACAGGCGCAGCTGGCATCAGAAAAAGCATCCACGCTACGAGGCTCAGCAGGAGGTGCTTGCTGTGCAGCCACTACTGCTGTGTCTGCTGCCAAGACAACACCTACCTATCCTGCTAGGGTCCATGCTTACTGCTCTGTGGTATGTGACTTCTCCTGCTGCACCACGTCTCTCCAGCAGAACACCAGCTGATACCCAAAACATGGCCTTCTTGCGCACAACAGGAACAGGCACACCCAGAGCTGCCGACAGCTCAACAGCAGTATGGCTGGCCTCATGGCGGCTGGCACCACCTACTGCTGTTGTGCATGCTGCATCAGCATCAGCAAACTGCATCAGTAGTGCTGCATGAGCTGGTGTCACCTTGAAATCAATAGGCTCTGAGTCGCCTATGCTGAGGGACAACTCTACCAGTCCTGCTGTAGGCAGCCAGCGCAGCTTACGTGGGGCCTTCAGGTGCCGGAATCGCTCAGAGTATACCTGGATAGATGAGTTGCAGGGGCACCAACAACACAGGATACAATTGATCAAACAGACTATGCGGCGGAGCAGCTGTAAGGGCGGCTGCACCTGGCAAGAACCCGGCCTGGCGTTATTCTGAGAATGCAGTAGTCTCTGCTCATGAATCGAGAGTCACATTAGCCACAGTTCCCTGGGGTAGGAGCGCATGTCTGAAGTGTCATTTAATGACAACAGCACCTGGCCATACCCACCTGCAAAGATTCCTGTAGATCTCCAGGCAGCACCATTTCATGGTCTGGTAGCTCAGGCCAAAACAGGTAAGAGCAGATCGTCGCCCGAGTGCGTGCCAGTGCAGCAGCAACACGGTCAGGCAGCTGCTGCACTGTCTGCTGCTGCAAGGCCTGCTGACGTGGCAAGTCCCGTATGTTTGCATCAAGGCGTTTGGAATCTGCCAGGTCTTTCAACATGACCTCACAAGGGTGCAGGCCAGCTTCACCAAACCTGGCATGCAGAGGGGCAATGGGAGGCAGTGGCTCGTGTAGCACTCGGTGTTTGGCCAGAATAATATGCTGAGGCTATCGCAGTCAACCACACACGATTGCCACTGAAGCTTGATGCAGGTGACATCATCATGTGGTGAAGATACTGCGATGCATTGTGCGTCTGCTTCGCATACCTTATCTTCAGCAATTCCAGGGTCCTGATCTCTCTCTCACAATCATAATCGTCTTTTGCCAGCAGCCGATCAGCCAGCATGTTGCGGTACTCCTCCATGAACAGCAGGGGCCCCCCATAGATCCCTATCAGCATGGAAACAACATCTGCAGTAACCTGCCCACCCAAGCCGGCACCAAGAAGTGCAGCAGATGCTGACTGGATGGGAAGCCCCAGCAGCTGAAGTTGTTGGGCATCTTGCTGCAGTTGCTCAGCTGCTTCAGGGCCAGAGTCCAGAGCTTCTAACAGCCTCAGTGCTGCTTCATCTCCCTCATTCTCTGTCACACACCAGTTGTATGCACCGTTGTTGCCACCTAGGTGTGATGGTGCAAACCCGCTGGCCAGACTCTGCTGCTGCTGCTGCTGCTGATCCTGCAGCTCCTCGAGCAGGTTGCTGGTGGCTTCACCATTCGCTGCATCAGCGGGGTCATCAGTCAGCATGCTGACAATGCAGCGGATGGTGTCATGACGTGAACGCAGGTATGCCCTGATCGGCTCACTCACGGCGTCCAACAACAACCCTGTTGCAGGCAAGGCGCAATGCAGGAGAACATCAGAGGTGTTGGTTGATGCGAGCCAGGGGGGGGCCAGGGTGTGACTGAGCTGCCGAGCAGTCTTCTGCATCAGCGTGCTGCTGTCTGTCTGCCTAGCTGCTTTATTTTGCTTCACGAGTCTGAGTTCCTGTTGGTTGCCATACACAGGGCTTTGTGCTGCTGTGCTTGTTTGCTTTTGAGGGCTGCTTTGAGAGCTACCAGAAACTGTTGGTGCCTGGCTGTCACTCACCACTCTTGTCTACCTCCTTCATGGCTCTGATTGTACTGACATAAGTATGTATGATGTCTGAGGTGGCAGCACCAGCATGTAACAGCCGCTGCTGCAATGCAGCCTTAAAGGTCGCAGCAAACTGGCCTGCCATGTTCGTATGCTGGAGACATACGGCAAGGTCCTGTAGGGCTGGTGCAGAATCAGGGTAGTCTATGACAATATTGAACATGTCAGCACTGCGTAAAGCCCCTAGCGTCTCAAGCATCAAGTATGTGAGCCGCAGCTGCCACTCCTGCAGTGCACACACACATCATCTGACTGATGATTGCAGGGCTGCCCACATGGCAGACTCAAACGAGCACCTCCAGGTGACCTGCACAGAACCCGCTCTCCTACCAGCCATTCAGCATATCAAAACATGTGTTGAGCAATCAATTGATGATGGTAATCTGCTGCCGCAGCAGGCATTACTGAATGGCATTGAACTGGCTCTGCTTTGGCTGGAAAGTACAAGCCTGCCATGAACTCCCTACAGCACAGAGCATGAAGCAGCTGCACAACACCGCTGCATGGAATCCATCCCGTTGTGAGCAGCACATTGACAGCAGTACCTGGAGCTTTAGCTCTACATCTTGGCTTCTTGCCAGCACAAGCCGGAGGAATGCCAAGGGGCCGGCGCACACCAGCCTTTCAGCACGTGGCAGTGCTGCTGTGTCCAAGTCTCCAGAAGCTAGACCCCGCAGCTGCTGCAGCACGTACCTGACATACAAATGCAGATGCGAGCAAAGTGCACCTGGTGTGAGGAATCTGAGGAATTTTGTGTCAGTTGACATGAGTTGAGGCATCAAGCCTATGCACCAGGGACAAAGAGCAACACCGAGCATCAAGGTGCCTTTCATCCGGACCCGACTCAGAATCGGGGGGCTGCACAGACAGCGGCGGTCCGGCCCCTTGCATGGCTATATGTGCTTTGGTAACTTGCACATCAGTAGCAGCAAGCGGAGGCCAAGCAAGGACCACTGTAAGGCGCTTCTGTGGTACCCCACCTGTTGATGACACATGTGTATGCTTCTTCAGATGCAGCAGCCAGGCCCAGATCCTCCATTGCATTGGCAACTCCTGACAGCTCTGAGGCCCATGATGCGCCAAGTGCTGATACCGCGTCAAACATACCTTTGTCACTGTGAAGCAGGTACAAAGCATGGGCAAAAAGTTCTTTGCTTAGTTATCAGCATTGGGTTGCGCCATCAAGGATGCAGGCGACAATCAAATGCATGGAAGTGGCCCTTTCTGTTGTCCTTGCTGCACGCCACAAGGCAATCTGAGCTAACCTGCTGTAGGTACGCAAGACAGCTGACAATGACATCTTCAAAGATGACTATGCTATCAAGCACCATACCTACCGCTGTACGCTAGACCCATCTGGGCTTAGCACTGCAGCATCCTCGCTCATTGCATCAAAGTTATCGCTCCCAGCTTCTGCAGCTGCTTCTTGCTCCTCTTGCTGCTGCTGTATAACATCACACAGCTCCTGCAGCAGCTGCTGGTAGTAGCATTGCAACAGACCTGTGAACAGAGGCAGCAAGCCATAGCGTAGAGTAGTTGCTTGTTGAACGGCAAGCGTTGCCCCGGAAGTTGTGTCAGCGCTCTGTTCTTGTGTGAAAGACCTGCATCCTGGATATCAGACATGTTTTGGGCTGCTATTGGCTGGATCTGCTGTCACCATTGTCATTGAAGCAATGGGTGAGTTGCATGCCCACTATCACTGATGCTGATGCTTTATCTGCTGTTCTGACAAAGCCGCATCTCTGCACACTTGGACAGCCCACTGCGTGCGCACCTGGCAGACCGAAGGGTGCAGTAGACATGATGATGGATGCCACTGACATTCTGTGCTTGTCACAGAGGCCTGCCAGGAGAGCCACAGTGCTGGGTGGCACAGCCTCCCCTTGCTGATGTACAGGCTGCTGTTGCTGCTGCTTGTGCTTGTCTTGAAGTATGCACATCAGCAATCGCTGTGCAAACCTTGAGAGGTGCTCTGATTGCTGCTTCACAGCATCAGCCATTTCCTACAGTTGAGCAAAGAGGCAGGAGCAACGCTAAGCTTTCCTGATGTTGCAGCAGCCGCTAAGCCTCGTAGCAAGCAGTTGTGCAAACGGAGCACTTGCCTGGGCGGCTCCCAGCACCACCACTCGCGTGTGATAGTACTTTTGGCCCCATTATGCACTGCTGGCTACATTGAACACATAGCAGCTCTGAATATATATCAAAGGGTGCAACATGCAAGCAATGCAAGAAATGAGCGATGAAGTGCTGCACAGTGCAGGATGCCAGCACATCAGGCATACCTTGAGAGCTGGCAGAAGGACAGCACGCAGCTGCTTTGGTCTCTGCTGACATGGCTGCAGCTGACACCAAAGCCTTTTGGTAAGCACATTCTCTATCTGCACCTGCATCAAAAAGGTCTCTGCAGGATGAGCTGTAGAGCATACCCACTGCAGAGACAGATATGCTTGAGGCCAATGGCCAGCGTTACAGCTGGACCCAGCCTGCTTACCTCTGTTTGTTGATTTATAAGGGTTACAAGGACTTCGATTAGCCCGCTACTGCACAGTGAGGACACCTCTGCTACAGAAGGGACCTCCTGAAGCAATACAAAAAGTCACAGCTGATCTTTGTCTCACAAATGTGCTTTCGCCCTGTGGAACACTGCAGCGATCTATTACCCCTATTTGAGTCTTCTCGACACATGACGCCCATGCCGCTTGGGCAGCTTGGGCTGCGGAATCAACGGTGCAGGCCTGTGCCATCATGAGCCCTCTGGCTGGTCGCACCAAATCCCACGCAAGAGCATGCTGTTGCTGCTACGTAACGCCTTACGTTTTACCAGCAATATGCACCCAGCTCGTGTTTGGCACTGGGTTATCGGCAGAGCACAGGTTTGAGCACAGGTTTTAGTCGAGCATGCCTGAAGTGTGCATACGAGGAATGTTGTTGACTGGCAATGCCTGATGATGACAACTGTACTGTGGTGCAGATGTCCCAGGCTTGGTACGTGCTAGTCGAGGATGCTTTGGCTGATTGGGCTTAGCAAGCCCTGGGCTTGACGGCAGCAGCAGTACACCGTTCATGACAGTCTGATTGATAGAGCAGCCAATGACTACTTCCTGGATATACCTCTAGCCGTGATGCTGACAGTAACGGGCATCCTCATCTCTGAGAATTGAATTCTGTTGAAATCTTGAGTACTAGCAGATGTTTGTACCGTGCAGCACCGCCTTTCCAACCTCTGCACACTCCAGGTGACCGGTGCAGTGCTGGTGTGTATCTAGCCGTTAAGGCTGCAGGCAGTATGTGATAGCCCCATAGGGGCGAAGTTACAGTAGTAGCAGTGTGTTTGATGCTGCTGCTGACTGCCACCAGCTGGTAAGCCAAGTTGCTGCCTTGCAATACCAACTTCTTGCCGGCAATACACCGTACCTGCATGGCTTTTATATGCAGTCAAGCCGAACTACACAGCATTCTGAGGCAAATGCTGAACTAATGCAGTGCATGACAGGAGCCATGCAAGGTGCAGTGTGCTGCATGCAGCCCCTGGCTGAGAGGCAATAAGTGCAGCTATACAGTTGGCGCACCTTTCAACTTGTGGTACTATTATTAGAAAAATATACATACACAACTTCAACATGACAGCCAGCCTTGCAAGGGATCCCGTAGCGTACAGTGCCGAGACATGCAGTACAACCTGGCATGCAACTGTATTAGAGGTTGGTCCCCCAGACGGCCTGCGGTGCTAGGCGATCAAAGCCCTTATTCTTGCGACAGACAAGTCCATTAGATACCGTGCTGTTGTGCTGCCGCAGCGGCTGGCTTCGTGAGTGGTCACGTGGAGTGGCGCGTTATGGTTCGGTCAAGAGAAACCCGTCAGAAACCAATTGAAAGTATACACGTCGGCCGCATCGCCGGCATCAGCCTCTCCAATAACCACAATGTGACGATCAAACCACTGTAAGGCCTCAAACATAGACCTGGCCCTAAGATCCACACCCAAGCAGAGATCGGGAGGTCCTTGGGTCTGCAGCGTCTGCTGACAGCCTGACAGCTCCATCAACACGCACATGCAGTTTGTGGATTTACCATCTTTCTATTGAGCTGTGGTAATGACCTGTTGCGTCGCACACAGCCAAGAGGCCTTCATGCTCGGGTCTGCAGCTCTGGATACCCACAAACGGGCTGCCTCTTTGCAGGAGGTGAGAAATACATATCGTATAAAAGCTTTGAGAAGGCTGCAATGCGGAAGGTGGCGCCTACTCAGCAGCAATCACATTTTGCCGACTTCCCGACACCCTCTGCTTGCTTGCAGATCTCCAACTATGTGCAGTCAGCCACATTTAAGAAGCTACGCACAAGTGTTTCGTCTCCGCAGACGCAGGTGAGGCCATGTTGAATTTGTTTTAGTAGCGGAGGGAAAAACGACCTCCGGCTCAATGAGCTCGCTGCACCTTGCAGTGCCCGCTTCCTCAAACTAAAGCGCAAACATTGATTGTATTCCCGCCATCTCACACTTGCTGGTTGGTGTCACCAGACTTCCCAATCACCGGCTCTTCCGGTGCGCCTAGGCTGACGTGTGCAATCATGCTGTCCCTCATGCAGTACAAGGATGGCAGGCTGCACAGCAGCGCCAGCCACTCGGGGATCAGTTGGTGTGAACGGCATGCTTCAGGTGGGTTGCTGCAGGCAAATGCAACTGGCCTGGTCTGCAAAGAAAGCAACTGACAGCTATTTGTGCGCAGGTACTACACAAGATGGCATTGTTCAGGCATTTAGTCTACTATCTGAGAACGACCAGGAGTATCTGCACGAGCAACTTCAACAAGAGGTGAGCCACCCAACGTCAACAATGTCTGGACCCACAGGCGTGCAGCTACCTTTTTACCACTCTGTCACCCCAGCCCAGGCCCAACAATCGTCCTCATTGATTGCACATTCAATTACATTGGTGTGGTCACAACACCTGCGGCAGCCCCCCATCAACCAACCAGTTCGCCTGCCGCTGCTGCTTGCTGCTGCTGCTTTAGAACAAGGGCCAGGCAGACTACAGATACCTGCAAGCTGTGCAGCGGGACATTGACCCCAACAAACGCATGGTTCTGGTGGACTGGCTCTCTGAGGTGGTCGATGAGTTTGAGTTGCGCCAAGCAACACTGTACCTTGCTGTTAGCCTCCTGGACAGGTTCCTCTCTCTGCAGCAGGTCCCTCGAGCACAGCTGCAGCTGCTGGGAGTGACCTGCCTCTGGATCGCCTCCAAGTTTGAGGACTCCGACCCTCCCAGTCTGCAAGAGGTCATTGAGATAACTGATCACAGCTATGCAGGTGATGATGTTCTGCGAATGGAGGCTGTGGTACTGGCACAGCTAGAGTACCAGCTGGCAGTGCCCACCTGCCTCACATTCCTGCATCAGCTGGTGAGCCACGTGCAGGAGGATCTCTCACGCAGTAGCCCATGCTACCAGGATGCATCCGAGGCTGAGGCTGAGGTCAGGCTGATGCACACAGCAGAGTATCTGTTGGAACTGGCACTGCTGACCCCCGATACACTGCGCTACAAGCCATCAGTCATTGCTGCCTCCGCACTGCAGCTGTCTCTAGAACTAGTGACATGCGATGTGGTCGTGCGCCAAGCATGCAGCAAACTATGCAACGCCCTCAGCTCCGCAGCAGCACAGGGCCTTGATGGCTGTGTTGCGGAATTGAAGCGCATGCAGTATTGGGCTGCCACTGCTGCGCAGCCGCCTTCAATCAAGGCCAAGTACAGCAGTCTGCAGTACAGCTGTGTGGGCGTGTCGCCTGCGTGCGACATCAACAGCCTGTAGCCCGCTCACAGCGCATGCTGTTGGTTGTGAGCGGCGAGTGAGCAAGTACACCAGTTCATAGGTCCTGCTGCAGCTAATGTGGTTTGGCAGTCGCTTTCATGGCCACCAGCATGTCTATCAATCAGATCTTACCTAGCATGCAGACCAGCTGGCGGCGTTTCAGACCGTCTACTCTGTGAGCATTATGTTCCAAAGGTTTGGAAGCAGCAAAGTCGAGGTGGTTGTTGCTGGTTGCTTGCCGTTGATCTGTTGTTCAGGTGTATTTAGTGTATGTCTCAGTGACAGGGGAAATGGATTCACCATGTGCTGGATGTGTCATGTCCTTGCTTGTGTTATGTGAATTCAAGTAGCAGCAGTTGCACATGGGGGAGCAGTTGCATCAGTTGGCAGCATGTGCTGCAGAAAAGTAGTAGTTCATAGAAGGTGATCCACTGGTTGATATACGTCAGGCACAGCTGCATTCTGCCATGAAATTCAGGTAGACTACTTTATCAGTGCCAGCTGATTTCTTGTTGTTGAACAGGTATTGTTTACAGACACTGCACAGCTGTGCATGTCATGCAGTGATCCACCAGAGTTGATTGAATATACTGGGGTCAGGTGCTCGTCTGTTTTGTATGATGGTATCAGTGGTCAGAGCAGATTAGGTAGATGGTGATCAACAATCTGCACACAGTCATCTCGCCTTATTACTGTCAGGTTTCACATGCATTGCATCCAAGCCAAATAATGCATTTCACTCCACATTCTAACTTTATGTAGCTTACACAAGGTTGGTTAGAACCAGCCCACCATTTTGTCGGTTTATCTTTGCTAGCCACCTCTGTCATGTAGCACACTGTCCAGAGCAAACTCTCTGCTGTGCATCTCAGGCGTGAGGTCTAAGGTACAATGCACACAAAACAATTTCAGGTGTATGTCGTGGTTTGGTTTTTGAGATCTCCAGCTGCCCAGAGCCTGCTTGTATACTTATGCCGGGAGCAAAGGGGTAAGGGGGCACTCAGGATATAAAGGTAGTTTGTGGGCGTAGTGCAGTTATCAACGGGATACTAGTACAGGGGTGTATGCTATGTTGCTCATGTTTGATGTATTCTTCCTTTGCATGCCTTCCATGCTGGCGTGTGTGCTGCTTGTTTGATACGCCAGGCATGCCCCTGTGTTGTCAAGTGGGTATAGTCAGCTATGTTATGCTTCATGGTGGTTCAATCCAATGGTTGACATGCCCTGTATGCTGACAGCTTGTTGCCAGCTGACAGGGCCACACATATTGTGCGATGCACCAGAGGCTCTTTCTAGGTGGTGCAGGCGTTCACACCCAGGAGCCTCTCTTTGGTAAATGCCTGTGCATGGCGCTGTGGTCAACACAACATTCAACTGTGTGGCTGCTCGTGATGCTGCTCAGTGCACTCCTTCCGGCTGCACACACATGCAGCATGCCTGAGTGTCCTCGTCTGAGGCATGCTGAGATGGCTGGGGCATGGGGGAAACCCCTTATGGGAAGAGGCCTTAAGCCGCATTTAGCAGGAGATGTTTTGCTGTCCCTTACAAATTGGTAGCCGTGGGCTGCAGGGGTATTGCTTTTGTGTTTTTGTGGGCTGCTCAGGCTGGTGCAGGCTGAGGGCCTGTTCTGGACACTTGTATATCCAGTCTGGAACAAGCGCTGCAGTCCTTGTGCCATGAGCCGATGTTTCATCTGGCCTTACCTTTCAGTGTTGCAAAACATACTGACCATCACTGACCTTACTTTTTGACATTGCAGCGCGTAGTGTGGAGTGTGCGAGCTGTTTCCCAGGACTGTGTTTGGTACTCTTGTCCTCTTGTGTCTCCTTGTACAACAAGATGCCACCCCACACGACATAACAATAACAAACAGCAAGCATCATCTGACAACTCTGTTTGTGGTAGGCCTTAGAGCCTTGCTGGCAGCCTGCCATGCAATGGCCTGGCCTTTGTGTAGCAGCAGCTAATGTATGCTTCCTGCACATCAGCTTTGTTGTTCACAATGACACCAGCATGGATATGTTGCAACAAGTTGAAGTACCAGCTTTTCAGTTGATTATGCAATCAAGCCAGTCGGCAGGCTGTATGACTCTGCAGGCAGTAGTTTTAAATGTGCTGGACACATGAGTCAGATGTATGCTTTACTGTGTACCTCAATGGGGCTAATCATGACCTGCTTGCCTGGGACCAGCTCTGTGCGTGCGAGCCTGGATTCATACAGCAGTGCAGGAATGCTACTTGCAGCCCCAGCAGATGGCGTTGCTGCTGCAGCAAAATATGGCAATCAGCCAGTGACAAGTGCACGTAACAGAGTTGTCTGCGGCCATGATGTTCAGGCCTTGTGACCATCAGACGGCTCTCTTCAAATGTACTTGCAGCAGTTCAGCTATTGCGGCATGCTTTATTCACCAATATTCTATTGAAACGGCATAATCTGGCTGTGAGTAGAGGCTTTCTTGGTTGAGCGCTGCTGCAGCACTATTCCATTCATCATGCCGCGCTCATCTTGCACCTGGAAAGTTGGTGGTGAATGGATCTGGTGCGATGTTTGACTGGAAGTTCTGGTGGTCTTGGTTAGCCTTGTATGATGCCAGCTGTCATGCTTCATTCCGGTCCCTGTTGGTTGGTGATGATACTGGGAGCGCAGCAAAGCCTTATTGGAAGGTGCTGTCAATGTATGATTGTTTGTCTCTGCTGTACGTGAACAAGGCAGTGTTGCATGCTCCCCAGGCTTAGCTTTTTCCACTTTCCTTTGCAATACAAAATGATGACACATGCCTACATGTGTGCATCATGGACCTGCATGTGATGGCCCTCAGGCCCTGAGCATAATGCTGTTGTGAGAACCAGCGCACCATGCACCTGGTACCTCATACAAAGTGGTTGCTTGTGTCGATCTGCGGCAGGTAAAAATACGAAGCCGCTGGCTGTACAGAGGTTTTGTTGCACTTCACACAATACTTTCCAACTGTCTTCCTTGGGTGGCGTACTGTGCAGTCATCACCTCAACAGCCATGCAGGTGGTTGCAGTATATTATTGAGTGTGTCAAGCCAAGTGCAGTGTTCTGTGCCTTGTGCTTGCAGCACTCCATTGTTTTGAGGGGGTGCTTCATCTCTCTGCTAGCCATCTCAGTCACTGCGCACTTGATACCGATGTTTTGCTTTCCGTAGGCAGGATGTGGGCTCCAGGCGATGTTGGCTGCTGCATTTGTATACAGGCATCCTTTTTTTGGCAGATAGTCTCAGTAGTCCCTCAGCAGTATCCACAGCTGGGAGTCTCATGCTGGCTTTTGTCCAATCTGTACAAGCTGTGGCTTGGCCTTGTGTGGTAGACCAGCAGTAGGCAGTCAGCTGAATGGGGCTTAGTGGACAATGAGCAATCACCCGGAACGATTTTGGCCCTGCAAATGATGGTGAAGACTACATGACGTCTTATGTGCTGCAAGGTGGCATCATTGGCGAGTTGAGCCACTGCGGCCTGATTGATACAACATCATGATTGCATTGCTGTATGGAATGCCGGTTCCAGCAGCACAATACATGACTGACAGTGTCAATGGTCACCTGAGCTTTCGGTGGGCCTATCTTCCTAGTACTCTATGGTAGGTGCTTGGTAGCTAGGTTGAGGTGCTCTTAATTGAGAGGTAAGAGCAGGTCGGCAACGGCTGTCTGTAGAGTTGGAAGTGTGGCATTGTCTTTGAGGCTCAGGATCTTGCAAACAGGAACAGAAAGGGTGTCTGAGGGTTTGCTGCTTTGAAACTGTATAGCTGCTGGCACTTGTCACACCATGGAGAAGCTGCAATGGCGACGCCAGCCTTTGCATTGCTAGCTACAATCTGATGATAAACTAAACTGTAATGGCATGTCGTCTTTCAGCCTATGGCAACCTATTGGGGTGATGTTGTTGGATGCATTGAGGAGCCAGACTATTGCTGTAGATACTGTCAGAGCTCAGCTGTGTGGTAGAGTCTTGCAGGGTTCTGGCCGTGGCTGACCCAGATATTGCCAGAGTCTGTTTCTGTGCACATCGTAAAACATGCGAGGCACACACAGGAGTTGGCCAGCATACGGATGGGCCCTCAAGCTACAGATAAGTCACTAATGCATGCAGTTGCTGGGAAGCTTTGACTCTGAGCAACATACTGGTTTGTAGCCAGGGTAGCCGGTCATCAATACGTTGTCTAGACATTTCATCATCTGGAACAGGTATCTGAGGGCTTGCTGCATGCAGCATGGAGGCTTTGGGTTGAATATTCCTCCTGGCGCCTTCCCTGTGGTTTGGGAAATCATCACTTTTGTCTTCTGGGAGATGGCATGCCCCTTGACTCTGTTTGATCTGCATACTCAACTGGCTTTGAATGTGATGCACCCCCGTAAGAATGGTGCAACCCTGGCGGCAGGCGCCTGCCTCAGCCAGAGCTACCCAGTGATGCCCATGTTGCTGTTTGACATTTGCGGCTGCTGGTTCTTGCAGTGGCCAGCTGAGAAAATTTTGTGTATTGCATTTTCTTGGCAGCTTGTGTTGATGTTTGTGCATCTGTCTTTTGGGTATACTGTGCTTCATGTCCTCTGTTCGTTGTGGCGTCCAGCATTTGAGTCAGCCTGCAGTGTTGAATGTGAATCCATGGCTCAAAGGAAGGTGATGGGTAAAGTTCATGCAGCACATGATGCTGTGCCAGTTGCTGGCCTATCATGTGACCTGTACTGGTGATTGGCAGTACTCTTCCTGTTGTATCTATAAAACAGATACAGCATTTGCAAGTTGCATGCATGTTGGTAGAGTTAATTGTTTCAAGACAACTGAGATAAATCCATTGTTGGCAGTGTGCAACTGTTGCAAGTTGGGGTTGGTTGTGCATCCTGCAGGCGCATGGCTGTTCAACTGGAAATGAAGGGCTTCGTCATTGTGCCAAATAAGTACACCCTGCATTGGCGCTGCTCCTCACTTGTCTGGTGAGAGCAGCAACCGAAATGAAACAGTCTGGCACACAGTGCCACAAACATGCCAGGCTGGCCCTGCTGCGGCTGCTTGGCACTGTCTGCCGAGTGAAGTCTGGCTGGTGTTTGGTGCCAAGCTGCCCTATGTGAGCCTAATACATCTGTCATCTATATATGTCCACTGGTGGCTGGTCAGGTCAGGAAAGTTGCGATGAGAACTACCATATGGATGCGTTGATTGTTACAGAGGTTCAGGGCTTGGACCCAGTCGGCATGTTGGCCCTCACATGATGTCCTCAGAGGCAGAGGAGACCATTGATCAACGATTTCCTATGCGGTGATGTTGTGCTACCGCTGCATACCATCAGGATCACTATCTCAGCACCTGCCACTGTTTTGTAACCAAGAACTGGCTGAAGAGGGACTCAAGTAGCACCCTGGAATGCCCAGCACGCCTACAACTACAGGGCAGGCCTGGAGAAGCCCTTTGTAAACCGGTCGGCGTCATTACAAGAACAGGCTGAGGGCGAATAGCAGGGCCATCTAGATGCAAAGCCTTGCCGATCAACCTGGCTGTGGCCTCTTGCCATCCTTTGGACACGGACGCTGCTGAACGTATAGTCCATGAGCGACAGAAGGCGCCGTTTTGCTGGGTTGAAAGACATTATACAGAGCAATGTGCGTCAGGGATTCTCTGCTCTCACCGCACTAGGAGACCTGGTGAAGCCTGCAAAACAGTTGCTGGAGGATGAGCCCATCATCACTCTGCAGTGCGGCAAGACGGTCATGGAAAACACACCCAGAATGATGCGTACGGAGCTGTGGATGAGTAGCCTGCACAGAAAGGGTGTTGGGGTGGCAGCTGCAGAGCAGTATGAGGATATGCTCATGCACAAGGTGACTACAGGAGGGCTGGCATGCAGCATCTGGCACACCTCGAACCGGGTGCCACGTTTTGAAGAGTCGATCTTTGTAAAACCTTTGTGTTAATGCGCCAATGAAACCTCGTCAAGGCCAACAAATGCCTTTTGCAAGCTGCAAACATGACATTTGATGCAGTAGCAGGTGCAGGAGTGCTCATCGTCCAAATGAGCAGACTTGAAAGCAACCAATGGCCTTATGCCATCATGCTGACCTGAAGCCATGCTGACTGGCATGGATAGACACAACGCTGTGGCAGAGGCCTGTAAATGCGATACTGTGCCATTGCAGAGACACAACAGCTCAAACCTGCTACCACCCCTGCCATTGTCTGCAGAGCATCAGTGAGGAAGCCGCTTCAGACATTGACAAGGACCTCGCTAGAACCTTTCCCAGCATGCGCAGGTTTGCGTTCCTGGAGGGCCAGGAGGCTTTGCGCAGGGTGCTGCTGGCTTATGCAGCGTATGATCCTGAGGTGTGCAAGCAGTCACTGTCAAACCAGCTAATTCTGTACGTTGCACATCATCTCTTATCGCAAATGAAGGCCAGTCAATTGCAGAAGGCTTGGACTAGACAACAACAGTGACAACAATGGCAGTGTCCAGCTGACAGAATGTGTATTGCAGTATGGTGCACTTGACAGCAAGCTGCGCCTGTGCTGACATGAACGCCTCTTCACCGCATGAACAGCTGCTCAGGAATCTTCATTTGTGCTAGATGGTGTGACCAATCCCAAGGCAGTGTGTTGTCCTGCTGCATCTTGCAGGTTGGTTACTGTCAAGGTATGAATTTTGTGGCTGGCCTACTACTGATGTACCTGCCAGAGCGGCATGCCTTTGGTGGACTGGTGGTGCTGATGCAAGACAGGGGCTTGAGAAAGTACTACTCAACTGACATGTCACTGCTGCAGGTGAGGTATACTTCACTAATTGTAGCAAAGCACACACAAAACTTCAGTGTTGTCTTGTGAATGCCCAGGTAAAGTGCAGCAGGCTGGCCCAAGGCACTCGGTAACACACTCTGTCATCAATAGGCAGCAGACTCTGCAGGAGGAAACAGGATTGAACACCCAACCTCATCTCTGTTTGCTACCAGCAGCCATGACACCTGAGCCATCGGCTTTGTGCCTGATGTATTAAGGGTGGGAACAATTGTCCTGTCTCACAAGGGCAAACCGCTGGTATTGTGGTGCTATCTGTCATCTGCCTCTAAGGCGGTCAGCACAGTTAATAGCGTATCTGCTGCTGTTGTCTGCAGACCCATCTGTGGCAACTGGGTCGTTTGATGCCTCAGAATCTGTGTGCACACCTAGAGGCGTGTGGAGTACTTCCACTGCTGTATGGTGCCAGCTGGCTGATGACATGCTTCAGTGCAGACTTCCCAGCAAGTTTCAGTGCAAGGTGAGTCGAAAGGCTTCACTGGGGTGATCATCATCAGCACCGCAAATACAGGATATTGCAGCTGTCATTTTGGGGTGTCAACAGTTGAGGGAGGGACTGGGGGCGGGGGGGGGCTGTGCTCCATAGGACATAGCTTGAAAGTCTGGCAAGCTGCTTTTCTGCAGTTCTGCTGGCTTACTACATGAGGAACCCATAAACATGTGCAAGCTGTTGTGGGCATGCTCCATCCATGGCTGTCTTCCGCACTGCATCTGCCCTTTGTGGTTGCTGCTGCTGCGAGCCAGGGTCATGGATGTTATTATGGCTGATAAGATGGATCAGGCCCTGTTGAAGGCAGCTGTGGGGCTGCTGAAGAGCTGCGAAACGCGCCTGCTGCAGCTGCAAGATATGGAGGACATACTCCAACTTCTAAAGCTGCAGTTGCCAAGTATGTTTTGTGTTATTGCTCAGGCATGAGTTCTAGCCCCTGTGACTCAGAGGCAAGAAGCTGAGGCACTATGGTTGCACAGCATACTGCAGTCATCAAAGCAATGAAAGATAAGCTGATATGTTGCTTTATTGGTTATTGAGATGCATCATTCACAGTAAATAAATGTGCATGGTGCAGATAACACAATTGTATGCATACATTATGTAATCCAGTGACAGTGACTCAATCATTTCCTGCAGGCCATGAACGCAATGTCATGTCCCCCTCATTGTGGCGTCATAACATTATGCTGTTGACGTGCTGTTTGTGTTATAGGTTGGGAGGAGCCACTGCTTCATGACGTGCTCACAGACGCCTTCAGAACTCCTTGGAGCCCTCAGCAGCTGCAGCTACTGGGGTCAACTCAGGGCTCAGAAAGCGTAGCTGAGGCATTGGAGCGTGTGCAGCGGGCAAACCTCCTAGCCACAGAACTAATACCTCATGGAAGGGCAGGCAGATCATCTGCAGCAGGCTCAGCAGGCGCTGACAGTGTGGACGAGCTCCGTAGTGACGGCAGTGCCGGGGATTCTGTAGCAGCTACTGCTATCCGCCTGATGCCACCGCCCTCACCAAGGCCGTTTTTGAAACACCCAACACAGCGAGGTTTGGTGCTTCAGCAGGGCTATGGCTCAGATCAGGGGTCAGGGTCCAAGCAGAGCTCTGGGCAGGGTTTAGCTGACTTGTTGGGTTCAGGGAACACGCTTGATCATCCTGGCATGGGGTCCAGCATCATTGGCGCTGCAGGCAGTGGTGGGGCTCAGTCTCATGATGCAGGTCTGCCTGCATTGGCAAATTTGGGGTGTAGCGCTGCTGCAGCACACTGTGCTACAAATTGGGCAGCTAGTAGCTCACCGTTGATAGATATGTCTTCGCCACGTGCAAGTTTCCCTGGGCCAGCAGCAGAAGCAACCACAATAGCAAATGACGATCCAGGAGAGTTGAGAAGAGGTGGCTCCGATTGGGCAGCATTTGTAGAGGCTCCTGCAGCAGCACCAAAATCGCCAAGTGGTGATGCTGCTGATTGGGATCCGTTCAGCATGTCATCGGGACAGCCGAGCAGCAGCAGTGCAAACAGCAGTGTGCCAGCTGCTACTGGAAGAGCCTTTGCAGGAGCGTCACCTGATGCATCTGCCACTGGCAGTGGCTCCAATGGCAGAAGAAGCCCAGTGCATTGTGTACAAGCACATTTGCAGCAAGAACAGCAGGTTGTTCAACAGCAGCAGCAGCAGCCACGCACAGAGCACCAAAGACTGAGGCAACAACTAGATTTGTTAAGCTTCTCACAGCTAAGCAGTGGGCCAGGAAAGGGCACTCACCAGCATGTGCAGCAGAGTCAAGCAGGTATCAATCAACAACAACGGCAGGAGCAGGAGCAGGAGCATGAATGGCAGCCTAGTTTGCAGCGAATAAATAGCAGCAGCAAGACTACTCTCAACGCTACACCACCCCAAGAGGTTTGTACTTGGAGCAGCAACCAAAGCATGCTGTGCGAGCACATATGACAGCTGGCTGCTATTTATGAATGTATCCTTGCATACTATGAGAAGACGATGCCAGGCTGCCTTGCCCTTGCCTGATCATCAGCACAGTATGAGCATGCACTCCAGCTCTGGCTGCTTCCTAGTGTATCTTGCTCCCACATTCAGACAATGGCTTGTAACAGTTGCAAGCAATTGCGCCGAGGTCATTTGCAGACTTTGTACCACAACCTGTGTGGGTCTCCTGCTGCCTGTGGGGGAATTCATGTTTGTTTGCAGGTTGCTGATGATGATGATGAAAACTGGTGGAACTTTCAATCGTCTCCTCTGGGACAACACTCCAGGCAGCAGCAGCGGTAGCAGTGGTGCCGCCGGTGGTGACGGCCTAGTAGTAGTGAGAGGGTTGGCAGCGCTGTGTGTGCGCTAATGTTGAGGCTGATAGCATTTTCAGCTCTGTAACCGTGTGACTGATGCAAAAAATGCATTTTCCTGTCTTCTGCTACCAGCATTGGCAATTCTTGTGACCTGCTACCTGCATTGGCAATTCTTGCTTGCTTTGTAAGGTGTACACACAAGTGCATTATGTTACATCAACGTGTTGTAACGTCACCATGAATCTGATGCTGCAGTGTGTAAGCCTTCTGCACGATGCATGTTTCAATATTACCTGCTGAGCTTGAAATGTGCCAGGCCTAGGGAGCTAAGGCAATACTGGCCTACTGCTTCCGAAGCTGAGTCAGACTTGTAATTAGGATGCAGAAGTCAACCACAGCCTTTTACTCCCTTGATTGGTAGCAGCTATGCTGCATGATACTCCACCGACAGAGGATCAGGTTCTTATTCTTGATTACCGTACTTATTATCTGGTGTGTGTGGATTGAAGTAACCGCAAGTCACGGTGCCTGATTTTGGGCAGACTCTGGAACCCGCGGTTCTGCCTGTGAAGGATGGACTCCCTGAGTTCAAAAGTGGTGCTCGAGCTACCATAGCTGATCAGGTCATGATTGTGTTGAGCCACCACGATCATGGCCCAAACAGTGCTTTTTTGCAGGCCGCTTGGTCAATCAACGGATATTTGCAAACAGTATTATGTCTATTACAAGCCATGAGTGCTGGGCCAGCACTGCACAGGACTTACACACCAGCCGTTTTGCCACACCAGACGCCATGATGATTTGACCACTATACACGGGAATTGCCTGAAATAGCCTAGCCCCTGGTCTCTAGACCATGGCCAGCCGGAAATGCATGGCTGATGCTACTGAGAAGTATGATCACACGTACATACTTTCACTGTCTCACCAGTACTCCACAGCGTCAGTGGTGAGTAGTCAACACCTAGATACAATATGTTGGTTGGCACCCATGAATGCAAAATTCTGGACTCCCTAAGACTTCTGTAAACAATTAGTAGAAATTGCAAGCTTATGTTGATAAGTGCAGTTGCTGAGCCAGTATGTAATGTATTCATCCAGAACACTCTACTTAACATGAACAAAATTGGCAAACAACACTGTCAGGCTTCCGCCTGCGAAACATCGGGCGCAAGGCCGATGGCAGTAAATGCTATGGCTGATGGTATCAATTACTATTATCATTACTGTCAGGCTGGCAACACTAGCATGCATTGCACGCCTTGCAATACTGGATATGCTGATGGGAAAACCACAACTCACTTCTGTGACATACACACCATGATGAGTGGTTGTGATGTTCAGAAGGAGGCTTCTTTCTTTACTGTTTCAACAGAGTACAAGTTAAGATGCCTCACACCAACCCTATGGAGATACCTCCATCTGTTGTAGCAACTCTGACGTCAGCCCCACGCTTTGGTTCAGCAATCATCTAATAAATAACAGTACAAGCCTTGATTTAGGATATGACTTGATATCCCTGCCCTGGCAGGGATATCAAGACACAAAGAGTGGAGCAACAGAACATCAACTTGGTGGCTAGTTGGCCACAATTCTGATGCAGGCAAGTACACTGGCATATGTCACTTCACATGATGACCTTGCATTATGCATGTCATGCGTATGCTGGTTACATCCAGCAAACACAGGCCACCATGCATCACACAGACCAAAGGCTGATAAGATTATGAACATCTGTGTCCTTGACAGGTTAGAGCAAAGAGCTGGTCAGCAGTCATTAAGATGGACCAATCAACATGTTTGTTGAATGATCTTCAACTCACATATAAGCCACTACAAGGGACACGTGCATAAAATCGCTGGCAATGGCACAGCAAGTGCTAGCAGGGGATGCTTACCAGAGCCAACGGAAAATCACTCCACTCCTTGACAACCTGCGCATACCATGCGCTGGGCTTTTCTAGTGACCATAATGGCTTGCAGGCACACAATAGTTTGGCTGTGCCACAGCCTATAATAGGATGCTGAGCAGCTGTAATCAAACAATACTTCCATTGGCCAACACACAGCTTCTGCGCTGGACAAGGAGCACAGTACAGGGTCATGGACATCAGCAGCGCTGCGGATGCCAGCAATTGCTTAACTCTGGAGGACGATGATGACTGACAACGCAACAGTGCAGCAAGCTTGAGATGTCGCCTGCATATATACACAATTCAAACACAGCAGAGATGTCTAACACGACAGCTAAACCATGAGCAACCTCAGTACGTGTACGCTCTCAACAGGGCAATTTGGCTCTCTGTACAGCTGTCTGCAGATGCCAAATGCAGGATAAACCTCTGCAGCTGTTTTCAAATCTACTTTGACGCTGACAGCATTCATAATAAAGTGTAAGCATACTGCTGTGAAACGCTTCCCTTATTGACTGGTGTCCTTGCCCGCCGCAGCGCTGCGCAGCAATTGCAAGCGCAACTGCGGCTGCTCGTTTACGTGTGTACTGCTGGATCTCTGCGCCAGGCCCAAGATTTTCCGCGTGCTGGGTTGACAGTCGGGATCTTCCATGTCTGTAAAGCCATCGCAATCGTCATCTTTGCCATTCCCGCAATCTTCTTCTTTGTCGCTGAGCGGGCGGCATAGATGAACACGGATGCCGCCCGTGGACGTACCCCCCACCCATATCGCCAGGTTGGATCCCACACGGGTTTCCCGTAGAATCTGATTTTCTCCTATAGCTGCCTCAAACGTTGTGAAGGGCATTGCATCTCCGACGGGCGTGCTGTACAGTGTTACCTTGTCACGCACATTCTCGGAGAGACCGACATCGTAGGACTGACCCTTCCTGCAAGAGGGGACGCTTGATCTTAAAATTGCTCATCCGACAAGAAGGTGCAGGCAAGGGTAGACTGACCAGGTTTCTGAGGACATGCACAATCCAATATATTGCTGTGTGATTCCCTCAGCAGCTGTCCACTTGCAGTGAACCCTGCAGAGGGAGCAGCAGCCTTGCAATCTGCACTGCTCAGCTGCTAGCTGCTGTGGCTGCCAGGAGCACCAAGATATTATCATCAACCAGCAGCAGGTAAGAATTCTTGCAGCTTGTGTTGGTGCCTACCTGTACTCCAAGTAGAGATTGTAAGCTGCAGCAGGTCCACTCCAGTCGCCATACACACGCAGCATATTGACATCCTGGCTGGCCTTCCCCACACGTGGGGGAAGCAGAAAGCTGTGCCATTCACCTACAGCCGGTACACAAGGCATTAGGATGACTGCAATTGTGACCTAGCAGTCATCTTTGCATCATCAATCGCAGTAGCAAAGCAGCGAGGCCAGTGGCTCATGACGGTCAGTCAACAATCCTGGTCAGCGCAGGTCTATGTATCACAGTCTGTGGATTAGCTGCAGCGTCTGCGGCTGCCAGCCTAGCATAGTCATATGCTGGCGGCTCAGCTGCAATACAATATGATGATAAGGCACAGCTGTTACACGAATGACGTGGCTTACAACCTGGATCACTGTTGGGGTACTGCCCCATCGACATACCTGCTGGGAGGTTGGCCTTGTGCAGAACCCCCAGAGGCTTTGACCAGCCCAGCTGAAATGAATGGGGTGCATTGAAGCATCTGGTGTCACAGCAGTGACCCATGGCACCACTGTCATCCTTGTAGTCAACAAATTGACTCACACCGTTGACGGTTTGAAAGCTCCCAGCGTGGTTAAGGTACAGGTTGTGACCAAGCTCGTGCATCCACGTTGCTGGATACTGCAATGGCAAGCAAAGCTCTGCTGGCATGAGCATGTGGAGGTATGGCCTCCATCTGGTGGACACTCACAGCACCACAGCTTGCAGCAGTAGATGACTGATGCTGGGGCTGTCACATACTGAAGCTTTGACGCTTGTCCACCGCAATGGCAGCCTGCTCGGACAATACTCAAACCTGAGGCCTGCTCGCTGCTTCATGTTGCAAATGACACGTGCCAGCTACCACACCCTGCAAGCTGTTGAGTATAGATACTGAGCCCTACCTGCCAGAGGTCTCCTGAGACCCAAGCCCTGCAATCTGACCTGCAGCCCACCCAGCCCATGCCACCCCAGGAGCACAAGTCTCCAGGAGGCACTACATAGATTTTATGTTTGAAGTCTTCCCAGTTGTAGCCTAGTTCATTCTTCACATAATGATTTGCAACATCTGACCATTCTGCAAGGACATAACAAGTGCCTTGGCATTTGTCTGCTATCAAGGACGGCGTGTGGGGGAGTTTATTCCTAATGTTCCATACTATCCTACTGCAGCAGGCTGCAATCATTCGGCAGTGCCGAAGTCTTCCACATGCATTACTGTAATCCCGTTCCATTGATTGTGAGCAGCATAGCCCCATAACAGAAGGACTCCTGGCAGGCTGTCAACCAAAGCAGCAGTTGAAATGCTGGTGACATGCTTTGCAAGCGGGGTCGGGCTGTTGCCTACCTGTGAACGGGCATGTACTGCTGTCAAAAGGAGCATTCCATGGTGTGGTCCCTTTACAAGGAATCGGCACCGTCACAGGGATGATCAACCCGCCGATCTGCTGACTGAAGTGTGCATTAGCATACGAACAGGTCTTGAACATGCCCTGCAGGTTTTCAGCCTGGCTGTTTGGCAGGCCCTCATACAAGGCCCCAGCAAGCTTCTCAGGTGTGGTGGCTGGACCCTGCCCACACACCTGCAATCCCAGATGAAGATAGCATGTCGGCATTCGAATCCTGCACATTGCTTTTGACATCTACAAGGTACCAGAGTAGGGGGGGTTTATCCCTTGTGACTCAGTAGCAATAAACAGCTGTCGAATACTTCAGTCGTACACCACCTGAGAGAGATTCACCTGCAGCTGCATGACCAGTGCTTTGATTGGTATCTTGCCTCTTGGCTGACCTGAGGAGAACACATCTTTAGGAGCATCTACAGACAGCGCAGCGGCAAAAAAAGTCTTGAGACCTGAGGCAGTGGCGGCCGAAAAGCGCAACAGAGACAGCAGTAGCCGGCCAGGTATGTAAAGTGAGCCAGATTATCGCTATTGCTGTTGTGGCGGGTGCCAGAAGCAGCAATCTGTGTCAACTATGCTTTAGACTGAGAGGTGGTTGCTGCTGCTGCTGCCCTCCTCCTCCTCCTCACCTTCTCTGGCCATGAGCTTCCCTACACACAGTGTTGTGCTATTGTCAGCTGTCAGCCCACAGTCTTGGGGTGGACGGGTCTGCACCATGAGCCAGGTGCCGGCTTGAGGCATCTGCATTAACAATAGCCAATACAGGTGACCTCGTCCCTGCTGCTGACAAAGGCAATCTATACCAGCAGCATGGTCAGCTGAGGCTTTGTGCAGCTGCTGGTGTCTGGTTAAGTAGCTCGGCAGGGTTGTGCAGCTGCATAAGCCACTGATGCTGCTGCGTTAAGTGGGGCATCCCTGTGTGACCAGTAGCAAGGTAAGGCCGCTGCTGTTCAGACAATTCTGCATTTAAGTGCGCACTGCCTGTCACCCCTTGATTATGACACGGTACTATATCTATCCCTGCAACCTCGCTGTCGATCACACTGCATGACAAAATCCCAGTAGGCAATGCAGTAGTCAGCCTGGTGCTTAATCGCACGGCACCTACATATGCTGGGGTATGTGGGAAGCTCAGGTGGCGCATCTCTCCGCTTTTGAGTCGCAGATGGTACAGCTCAAAGTGGGCGTGGTCATGAGCTGCTGAATCATTTCCAGGAGAGGGCTCGAGGTATCCTTTCCCATGTACTGCTGTTGCCTGCAGCTGACCTGCAAGAGTCAGGGGCAACACGCACTGTAGTCAGTGTAAAGGGCAAGATTACAGCGTCATGCACCACAGCATTCAGTCTGCCACGAACGACATTTATGTAAGACGGCTTACGAAGATGCCAAATGCAGCGGATCAGATCATCTGCCTTGAAGAACAGCAGGGAGAGGGCAGCTTTGCAAGAGCAGTGGACTGAAGTGCAATGCTGATACACCTGAGCAACCACTCACCTATGAAAGTTGTTTGCGTTACATCTGCTGCTGCCGTAGCTAGCACTGCCATGCCAATGAGCACAGCAGCTAGGCAGCCTGCAGCCCATGGCCGCTTTACAGTACTTGTACTGCACCACATGCTTGCAACGCTGCAACAGCAACCCCCTGGGGAAGAACTTGCCATGCAGGTGCGACTCTTTCAATTTCGTTTTTAGCAAAAAATGTATTGCAGTGTTGCAGTGCTCGCCACGAAGCTCCTGCTGCGTGTTAGCCCGCTCAGTCAGCTGCGCTACGCTAGCCTGTGCCTCTATCAGGCCTGCAGGTCAAAGCTGCCTATCCTGGCCTCAGAGCCTCGAGCTAACAAAACAAGCAGAACCTTATCAAATATGAAGGTGCTTGTGTGGTCACGTGTACGTGAGTTGGGCGAAAGTTAAAGGAGACCTGTGCGCAGAGAGCCTGACGAGACGATACAAACAGAACAACAGATTGTCATCCATGGCATTCAAGGTTACGTTTTGCTTTGTTCGACCACGACGCGCGTCGTAGTCCACGTCGAACTCTGAGTAACAATGCATTATACGAGGTCAACTCGAGGCAGGGGCTGCTCAAGGCAGAAGGTTGCCCTACGCATGATTGACCATAATACATAGAATAACTGCTTGTATTTGAGTCAGTGTCAATGCATGGGTATGGGAGGAGCGGCCAGGCAGTACCATTCAACAAGTGGGTTGCATACTGCGTTACCAATTGGACAGGAGAAACGCGTTGACCGTACTAATGAGAGGAAAATTTACGCACAAAAAGTGACGCACGAGAAATCACGCCCCTTGCCTTGTGTGTATGGGAGAAAAATTTTGTCCAGCTTCTCAGGAGCAGATGTTTGGGGTCCTGACCAGGATCATCCTCTTGAGAGAACGTTTTCCTCAGGTATTAACCAAATAAAAGTGCTTGCTACTCAGCAAGGGACAGCTGCTGCAAGTATGAGAGCGCTGAGACTAGGGAACACCAGGGCAGCGTCAACCTGTTGTACCTCAACCTACTTGCATGGCAGGGCCTGGTTGATGTACCTTACAATAATAGGGAAACATACTGTTAGCCACCACTTATCTCAATGAGGCTAGCTTCCAGTCACTCCCTGGCGCGTCTTCACAAAACCGAGTGCTACTCTTCACAAAACTGAGAGCACCTCTACTTGCAGCTCAAAAGCAGCGCCTGCTGGTATCTCCTGATTGCCCTTTATGTATCCAAGCTCGGGCTTGTCAATATACACAGTCCGCTGCATGTAGGCGCAGGTGCAGGCGCTCAGCACATGCACATTGCAAAGGCCCTATGGTGATGCTGGCTGCGGAAAGGTGTGTATGCATCTGCTGGCACGGTCATGTAGAATGCCCATGAGCAGGCAAACCTCCACTGGCAGACATAATGACCTCCACCACAATAATAAAAATGTGTGCTCTAAATGCTGCCGCTTTCAGTCGCTGGTTCACAAGCAGAGGGTTGGGCAGCCCTTACCTTTCCGCCCTGCTTCATGCCAATGACTGCTGTTGACAAAGCCGGAGGTGGCTTGGGTCCAGAGCCTCCTGCAAACAAACCTCCAGCTGTGTCACCTGCCTTCTTGACTGTCACGCTGACTGACTCACCAGCTACAAACTCAAAAGGCTGCAAGTGGCAAATTGAGCACACCAGCAGAAACAACCAGCTTATACTGCTGTACTGCCAGTGCCACCAAGCAGTACATGGTTCATTATGCATATTATCATTGTGCATATTGTGATTGTGCAACCCATCACGCTGTGCAATACCCTGAGCCAGCATCTGCGTGCACTCTGCTGTCCGTCAATGGTGTCATTTGCACCGTTGAGTTCTTGTCTGAGCACAAAATGGCTGCTGGCCGCTGAAGCTGGCAAGTAGGCCAAGCCCTGCAACCGTGCCGCCAGTAACCATCAGCAATGACACTTTGCAGCCTGTATTTGCTCACAGCACGTACCTCAGCGATAGTCCTGTTGCCTCCTAAGGTGCGAGCATATCTGCTGGATACAGCATCGATGCCACGGAACTTGCAGTCAAAATGTACCTGTGGCAAGGCCAAAAATACACAGGCTGTGGTACAGCAGCAGTGGCATACCAGGAACTGGAGAGCTTTGGCAGATGTCGGCAACCCCCTAGTGCTTCATTTGTAATAGTCCTTGTGGTGCCGTCCCAGCTGCTGTACACTTTGTACCAGGGATCCTGGCTGCAGCAGCATGTGCTTAATGAGCTGATGGCCACACTTACAGTGACTTTGTCCCCTATTTGAATCTCCTTTCCTCTTCCGGCTTCATTGTCATAATACCTGAGCCCATCGATATCTGCAACAGTAGCTGCACAGTCAAGGGTGCAGGATGCCCGCCAGCAGCAAGGCACCTGCTGTCTGACATTGGTTGGAAAACAAGCCCAACATGCAGCGCCACTGCTGATGCTCTGGACGCTGCAACAGCCGTACATAGAGTTCTCAACAGCATTTCACCTGATGTTGTGTACTCCTCTAAAGAGACTTTTCTCTTCTTCAGTTCTTTTTTGAACCTGTGGTTGAATAGGGCTGCAAGGGTCAGGAGGTGCATATGCAGAAAAAGCTCTGCTTTGACGGTTTGAAGCAAATGTGGAGAGGCCTACCCTGCGCTTGCAGGCAGGGGCAACAGGACTGGTGCTGCGATGCCCGCTGCGATACCCATCAAAGCGTCCCTCCTGCTTGTCGCTGATATCGACCCGCTGGCAGTGCTGCAGCATACGAGCACACTACTACTTCTTTGCACATGAATGCGCGGCCTCTTTGTGCCAAAACTTTGCTGCTGGTGAGTGGACAGGGACTTCATGGGTTGGGGTGTCAAACAATTTGCTGTTTCTGCAGTCTTCTATGAGTTGTTGCAGTTGATGCTTTTGCTACGAGCTGTGATTCCGGGCAAGCTTCACTCTCAGAGTCTCAGTCGAGCTCAAGACCCCTGATATTCCATCTCACTGAATATTTCGCCTGCAGCTGGCGTAGGCCGTGTTTGCGCTCACGTATGAAGTACTGTTGTAGCACTGCTGTACGCAACTGTATATTCCTTTTAATACTGCAGCACCGCTGGTCCCAGATAATTCTTGACTTTGGCAAGCACAACCAGAGTGCTTGCAGGAGCACAATAATATGCATCGCTTGACACCTACAAGTAGTTTCAGACGAAGCGGGCGTCGGGGTGAGGACCATGGGTGCTGGGAACGGACAAGCATCCGTTGAAAGCAAATTTTAGCATCATGAGGGCAGAAGGAGGTGTGGAGTTGCATTCAAGCCTTCATACATGCAGCATTACAGTATTATCAGGATCATATAGTCACCTGAGCATGAAGACGGCATATTTGGGAGTATACCAAGCACAACAGCAATTTACTTCGGGCCTCTGTGTTACACTCTGCCATGCAGGTGCCACCATCATCACGCTGATCGCTGACAATCATGCCAGCAAGCTTGCTTTCAAGATGGCCAAAGCGCTGTTGCGTCCCAGGGATGAGCTGCAGTTGGTAACTGTAGTTACAAATGAGGAAGGGGTCGCTTATGGCAACAGCATACTTGCCCCATACCTGCAAGAGCAGTGCAGCAACACTGTCACACCAGTGGTAGGTCCTCATTACGTCAGGCCAGTGTTATTGCATGTGCGCTGTAGGGTCCTTACCCAATTACCACTAGATTGCATGCATGCATCCAGAGCCTTTGCAGGGCATGCAGAATGTACCTGTGCTGGTTTTGGTTGGCCTGGCAGCTGTGTAGCACTCAGTCACCAATGACCCATTCTTAAAGCTATCAACCAGGCAACCCTGCAGCCTGCATTGCTGAACGGGCGCTATTCTGTAATTGCAGGTGCTGCTGAAGGGCGAGGAAGGGACAATGGAGGCCATCAGCCAGTATGTGTCAAGCTGCGCTGCTGATTTGCTGGTGTTGGGATCCCACAATCTGTGTGTAGCAGGTAGGCCTTAAAGTGTGTATAATTACTCATGCTCTCAAGAGTATGTTGCTTGGAAATGGACGGCTGCTCTTGTGGATTATAATGCAGCACCTGTAGCATGCAGGTGTTTAAGAGCTCTCAGATATGTCTTACAACAGCAGTTGCTAACATCCAGCAGGGCCGCCTGCGCCACCATTACAGCCCAAGTCCACAGCAGCATTACTGCAAGAAGACTCTTATGTATACACTCAGTCTACAATTCACTGCCAGACGATGTACGTGATTCATGCAGCCTGCAACCATCCTGCATCTCACACCTGTGCCTTGTTGCAGGAACACGTGACAACCCAGTGCCTGCATCTGGCTCCTTTGCTTTACGGGTGATCAAGCAAGTGCGGCACTGTCCGGTGCTACTCGTCAAAGCCAACAGCAAGGGGCCCTACCTCAAAAGTGACAATGGAGGGATGGGTAGGTATCTAAATAAAACCGCAGCAGCAGCAACAATAGCTTAACTGTGTGACCCTGTTGAATTCATCATAGACCATTCATGCACTGCGGCAGTGACCGTCATCAGGACAGCACCACATGACGTCACCACCCAACAGGGCAATCTAGATTGTCCGCCTATGACAGTGTTAACCCTGTGGCGGCAGTGGCAGCTGCAGAATTGCCGGCCATCTTGACCACGTCGTGACAGCAGAGTGATAGTGCATGCACTTACAGGGCTGAAGGTCATGGTGGATTGTCAGGCCAACAGCCGCCACATCATCAGCTGGTTGATTGAGCAGATGGATGCAGAGAAGGATGCTTTGTTCTTAGCAGCAGCAAAGGCACATGATCCAGGCAATGGAACGGTGAGCAGCCCAGAGAGGTTGCAAATGAGCCCTTGCCAAGGGCTGATGACGAGCGGTTTGTCATTTCCAGATGACCACCACCGGTCAGCGACGTCTAGCTGTCCTGCTGCCAGCAGTCTCATACTTCAAAGCAGAGCTCTGCATACTCAGTCCGGATCCTAGACAACACTGGCTGCTTGATCAAGGTTGCTGTTTCTGGCTTGTCTTGTGTGGGCTGCGCCACATTCTAGTCACCAAGTGCAACACCAAGAATCCCTCAGCAACCCTCACTGAGGGCCACATTGCAATTGCAATGTGGCTCCTGGACATAGCATTCCAGCCCATGCCATTGGCCACAGATGTCGCTGCTGCTTTGGTATCTTTTGTGTGTGCAGGTCAAGGAGACCACCACTCGCATGCTCACAAACTTCAGTGTGCAGGCATCTGTGAATGACTTCTTCACGGCTCAACGAGTATACCGGGAGTCTGGTACCAAGGCACTACCTCAGGTGTGTGAAAGACGGCCCGTGTGCCTATGTTGTCACACTTGGCAATCTTGCAAAATTGCTGCTGGCAGCCCAGGCTCCAGCCTGCCTGGTGCGCAGTGCATGCATCCCTCAGGTCACGACAGAGCAAAGGCCTCCAGCAGCCACATAGGGCCTGGCAGACTACTGGCCACACCGTACATGTTATGAGAAGTTACTGTGTCACAGTTTGTTGCATCTCTGGATGATCTTCATACAATACCAAAGAATGCTATGGTTCAAAGCTATTGTGTTTCATCGGCACAGTCACTGTTCCCGGAAAATCACAATAATGCCACTAGCCACTAGATATGAATAGCCATGTTACCTCAGATCAGCCAGCGGCTGCTTACAAAGCATCTTAGTATTACTAAAACTGGATGCAGCAAGTTCTCCACTGATGCTAAGCTGCAAACAATTCTCAAAGCTCACGTCTTGATCAAGGCATTCATAAAGAATGGTTTGATTCTGTAAGGCCCTTGCTGCGCCAGGCACATGTGTACAAAGCAGGCAAGGACCATGTACAAGCCAGTTGCTCATGCCATGCTAACTCCTATGGTAGAACTTGTACTGCGCCATCACAACCATGGCATTGTATACAGCAGGTGCGCCAGGCATGATCAGGCGGATCGCTTGAGGACATTGTGTGTTGTTTGCTTGCAGGCTGTGGAGACAGACGCCATTGACATTCTTGCATTCCAAGCCCCTGAGTGCAAGCTATTGCCAGATACTGTGATCGAGATGATAAGCAACACACGAAGCAGTGTGCTAATTTACCACTACAAAGAGGACACCAAGTCACCACTGTCAGGGTCATCATTCAGACTGGCAGCTACATCCAACTTAACACAGGTCCCGGAGTGCAGTCCAGCAGTGTAGCAAGCCCACTTATTTTGTGAAGACCCACGTATTTGTTGACCTATAGAAGGCTGGTCCGAGCGATCACCAGTGGTGACACATCTGGTGCTGGCAAACACATGTGGTGTACATGGCAGGATTGCTATGGTCAATGGGTAACTTATATATATATATATGTGTGGTGTACACCACAAGCGGTCGTCGCCCGGGGATGCATATGGGACATCGCGGCTGTTTGTAGGCGCGACAGCGCGGCGGTGCATTGTGAGCCGCCAGCTGATGGGCCAGGCAGATAAACAATGCCAGCTGGGCAACTACCCCGAAGCATCCGCCACCTGGGTGGCTTCAGGGTCTTGGGCCCAAGGGTTTCGTCAAATCCAGGTCAAATGCTGAGCGAGTTTTCGACGCCTCAGGCTGTCACGGCCAGCAGAGTCTGATGTGATCTGGCCAGACCAGTCCATTTTAACATTCATGGATCCGCCAGGACTCGGCTTTGGGCGATGAAGTGTCTCAGAGGCATAATCTGCTGGGTAATTGATACTGCTCCAGCCTGTTGTCATCATCACTCTCCCCCTCTCCTGGAGACTTGGGTCAATAATCAAATTATTCACCATGATGGCCAACCGGTTGCCAGTGGGTACCCACTGCGCACTACAGTATACTCAGCAGGCTATCTTCCAGATACTGACTCCCCAGGAGACAGGCTGCACTACTTGTGCCGGCCAACACCATCACAAACAGTGACTAGCTTGTTCAAAGTCGCAGACTGAGAGCTGAGCCAACTCAGTTGAGAAATGATGAGGCCCATATATGCCGCCTTGCAGCTGCAGTGCCTGCTCCATTCCTGCTGCCTCCTCTGCATCCAGGAACATGTGCACCACCACACCCCCACCAGCAGCATCAGGAGCCTGCTGCATCATCACCAAAGGGTACGGCTGCGGCTGGCTGAAACCCGGCACTGCATACACTGGCAGCTGACCCGCCATACATGTGTCCACTGCAAACTCTAATGGCCACTGAGTAGTTGAGAGGGAGGGAAGAAGTCCAAGCTCCATCTGCTGGGATAGCAGGCGGTGAGGACCCCTGGCATGAAGCCTGCGCCAGGTGACCTGCTGCTTTCGCTGCTGCTTGTCATCCATGATGTGCTGCAGCTGCAGCTGCTGCTGCTGCTGTGCTTGCTGAACATCACACTCCAGTTGTCGTTGGATTGAGGCCATAGGGGGCTGTTGCATGGCATCATTCTGCAGCTGTGAATCAGATAGGCCCATCACCTGAGAGGCCCATGCCAGGTCTGGCAACCAGATGTCCTGAACACTGCAGCAGCAACAGCCACAAGCACATTCTGGGTGCAGCAGCAGTCAATAGACTGCACAGTGAAGCAGCAGCACCACAGACATCATAAGAATAGCAGCAGCAATGACATGGCAAAATGCAGAAGCAGCAAACATATTGCGATGTGATGACAGCTAAAATGATGCAGACAAAAGTAGATGCAGCATAGCGCCTGCAAGTGCAGCTAGACAGCCAGGCTCAGCATTGATGATCAAAGCGATACACCTGCACCGCCACTAGCATCCAAACTAGAGCCCAGCACACACAGAGCAAAGCATGTTGAAAATTGCAAAGGATGTCACTTGTCCACTGCCAGCAGGCATGTTATCCGCCTGTTTGAACATGATACATTCGAGTCATGCAGCAGCACCCACCGCAGTACTGCATTGAACAGCTGCTGCGCCAACTGCCAGTCAGTCAGCCTCTCTGCTCCCCTGCACCCCTCATAGATGGCGCTGGCAAAAAAGTTGCCCACAGAATACCTCAATTGTTGCCGTTGTTTGTCCGTCAGGTGCTGCACACAGTGCCACTGAGGTATCCTCCTCCTCATGTCAACTGCTATGGAGACATCATGGCGCAGATGCTGGCGGCCAGGCAAGTTTAAGAAGGCTTGTAATAGGCGTGCTAGTATGATGTTGTGCGTGCTGCACCAAGCCAGATCAGCAGCAGTAGGCCCAGCTGCTGCTGCTGCTGCCAGTGCTTGTGCTTTGAGCTGTTGTATTTTCTCAGGTGTGACATGGTAGGTGAGCCTCTTGGGTGCTCCAGTGCTGCTGCTGGGCCCATCACTGCTGCCGCCATCATGATCCCTGCCACTACTGCTGCTATTATTGCTGATTGCTGTGAGCTCAGAGAACTTCTTCTCATCTTCAGGCTCCAGCAGCCTGAACCGCACTGGTTGAAATTCTGGGGGCAGCTGCTTCCTGGCTTCTTTGACTAGCTGGTTCAGTAACGGTGCTGCAAGTGGGAGCGCTGCCGCAGCATCAGTGTCTGAGGCTTGATATCTACCTTGTTGTGCAGCGGCTTTGCTGTATGCTGCTGCTGTACTTTTAATCAGCAGTTGCAGGCTACTCCAGTCCCCCAGCAGATGTGACGCCCTAAAACCCAGGACACATCCACCACCCTCCAACATCACCAAGGCAACATGAGTCAATGCCATGTTGGTATTGTTCTTGTATTCCGGCAACAAACACCCTGGCAAGTGCCCAAACAAGGCATCTTGCAGCTCAGGGCACTGCTGCTGCTGCACCTGCTGCACAGGCTTGTGGGCTGCAAGGATGTGCTCTAAGCTGAGCGCAGAGGCAACTCCTTGCATAAAACAGATGCCAGCTGACTTGCTTGTTACCATCAGATCCAGTTGGCCATCCTATGGCATTCAGAAGGCAATGAAAGGCAGCATCACAGCATCTCCAAGCATTGCTGCTGTCCGACTTTGAACTGGTGCAGCTGATGAGTCCTGCTCTTGTATGTCTAACACTGTTCAGTAGCAGCTCGTTAGCACCAGCTTGTTTTGCAATCACGCCGGAATTCAAGGCTTTGTGTGAGGATTGCACTGGAGCAGTGCAGGCCTTTGGCAGGACCAGTGGATGCAGTTGACAGATATTTGCACTAATGCAACTGATCTGCAATGCAGTCATTCCCCTCACCCACCTCAAGCCCCACCAGCCTAGCAGAAAACAATGGTTGTTGATCAACAACTGCTTGTATAGCGTTATGCAGTGTGCTCGGGTCTAGAGCATCACGGTACACCAGGACCTGCTGCAAGAAAACCGCAGGCGCTGCGAGCAGATCCAGGACGCTGGGTTGCAGCCGCAGTCCGTGCTCGTAGAGTCCTTTATCTAATGCAATGTCGCATGTAGCAGACCAAACAACGGGCGGCTCCAAGCGTGCTGTAGCTTTACTGTTGAGTAGCGCAAACATGAGCAGCTTGCAAGTTCAATTGATGACCCCGTTGACAGCAACTTAGATCTTTTGGATATATCAAGCAGTAGATGTTTAAGCTGAACGTGCACTACACGGCGCTGTGTGCTCAAAGACGGCCTGACATCAACCGATCCAAGGTAACACTAGGTTCTTGACTTGGAAGGATTACAGGTATGCAACACTCTGGGTTCAGCATGATGATGAAGTTCGGCGGGTCTTGAACAAAATTCCTCAATTTGAATTTTGTTTCTAGCAGTTATGGATGAGATTGTACTTTAATGAAGGGGAAGTGATTCCCCACGTATACAATCATCCTGGGTGGCGTCTTGCATCTCAACCACTGAGAAGGCTTCTCAGAGCTGGGCCAGCTCATCAATGTTACTTGGGATCAGCCTCTTTACAATCCCAAAGCAGACTAGACCTCAGGAGCCGACTGCTGCTGAACTGCAACTCGCTGAGCCACAACCCTGCATGTCAGCTGGAGCTGTGGGCCACCGAGGCAAGTCGCCCTCACTTGGCCGGCAGGCATGTGGCAGTTGTGGAGTGCCGGCAACCCTGAGGGTCCCACAGACCACTTCTGCCTGCTGTGGGTATTTAAATATGCAATCATGATGTCATTGACAAGCCACTGCGGCATATAAGACCACCAACTACACCTGCAATGCTCCCGGAGTCAACAGCTGCAATGCCCCGACCATCACTATCATATTGATACATAATATGCATGCCTCAAACACAAAATCTGCAACTTTGCAGCATGGTGTGACTGCTGGTGGCTGTGCATGATGCGACAGTTGCCTGCAACAACCACAACATGTATGCAGTAGGAAAGCTACAGTCGAATGACTCGCAAAGCAGCTAGGCAGATCCCAGGCATCACCTGCTGTTATTGAAGCCATGGCACCTAAATAGCAGCTGAAAGCTTTACCGCAGCACCTTGCACCGCAACCGCAATTGTTGTCCTTGGAATCACCATCTTTAGCTGCAAAGTATCTGATCCACACCAACCAAAGCTTGCTTCGCAACAGTCCCAAACAAGCACCACAGCAGTGGGGCAATTTGTTAATAATAATGCATTCAAGGCATTGTGCTGGGTTGTCCCACACAGCCCTATCCACCAGTCGCCAGCTAGTTGCCCAGCAGGTTCCTGCCCTCAACTTGCACATACTGGCAAGCTGAGGAACACGACCAGCACATGACAAAATATTTTTTATGACCAGCAAGCAACAATGTAAGCCTTATCCACAGTGTCTGCATGAGGAATTTGTCCACATGAACACGACCAACTTTGCCTTTGGTGAGAGAGATCAGCAGTGCTGCCGCATGAGCATCACAAGCCAGCAATCTGCATCTGAATTTGGTTGCACAGGCTCTTCTGCAGTCTGCCATCCCCGCTTGCAACAATGGGCTGATAGTATCTGTAATATAGCATGCTGGGCAAGCAAGCACAACCAATTTACTGCTGTGGACACTCAGCAGGGGCCTGGCAGCCACAGACTAGTCCAGCTGCTCATCACCAGCACTGGCAGGCTGTGGGATCTCAGCCGCAACAGACAACTGCATGGTGCACACAAGACTGACAGAGAGACACGTCAATCAATCGCTATGCAGAGCTGTCCAGGAAAACGGTAGTAATGTGGCATGATGGGTCCTGTCCTGGACCATGATCACCACAACAACATACAGCAAACAGAGATCTGCGCATTTCTGTGGCAAAGCCCCTGTGTCGCCTTGTCTTCAGCATCATAACCCAGAGGAAACACGCTTTGCAGAAAAGTCAGAACAGTCCATTGCAAGGTACAAATCAAGCACTGGCATTGGGCCAAAAGCAATAGACAGCTGATTGAACTTCTCAGGAGAGATCAAAGTTGGCATCTGATTCTGAATACGATAATTATCAGTATATTGCAATACCTGTTGCATTCCCAGCTTTGGGCTTTGATTGACACGAAGCCAACAAGATGCAGCCATCCATGCACCGCACATTACCCGTAACATACAAACACGTGGTTGAGAGCCAGCAAAAAACCATGTAAGCATGTAGTGTCAATGGCTGCAGCTGTCAACCAGCTAAACAACAGTTCAACATAAATGCCAACTGGGGAGGGACACTGACGTGGGTCCAAACCCAAAACAGATCCGCACGAGCACAGAGAAATGTAAGAAGCATAAGAAGACCATGGAAACATGCAGTGGCTTAGCTGCAGCATTATAATGCACTGCGGGTATGGAAGCTCATTGACAGGTATATGGTCCAAGAACAATTGCAAAGCTAGTACTGGTCAAAAAAAGGCAACTGCTTCCAAAACACGTCAAAGAGCTACAGGTCACTGCCTACTCCCTAATAAAAAGCATTTGTGTGGCAGCAGAAGGTCAAGCAACAAGTATAATGGGTGAACCACATAGTCATTGCAGGCCTTGGGTGATCTTGCCAAGCTCGCCAATCTGCCAGGAATCCTGCAGTGCATGAAATGAGAAGATGCAGTGGAGGCGACATGGCCAGAGGCACTGCGTACTGGTACACATTTATCCCAGCCCACGTAAAGTTCATTAAGCTTAGTACATACATGCAACAGACAGGGCGGCCACAGCAATGCTTCAAGGATCAGGGAGATAAGCCAGCAGCAAAGTGGAACGCCCTAATACCCAACAAACTTGGTGCTCAGCCAGTACAACAACAACACAATCTGATGGATTCATGGGCTCAAAGTTGAAGATTGCGACAATCAAAGCAGCAAGCTCCACCCAATATGTGCATTTCCCACCCTGAAACTACATAGTGAAAACTCTCAGCACTGATGCCATCGTCCTCTGTTGCTGTGTGTGTAGGCCACATCCTCTACCTGGACCCACACCTCCTTGAATGTTATGGGGACCGCCCCTAAGGAATAGCAGTTCACTACACCTGATGATGCCTGCCTGCTCCATATGTGAATGCAGGTTTTATGCAAACATCTGTTAACCTAATGTGTGTATTGGTGTCGTTCACACGGGTGCATGGCAGGCATCAGCAGTGCTCAGGGGTGTGTGGTATGACTACATGCTGACGCTACGCAGCACCAGAGATCCAGCATCAGAACGGGCTAAGAGACAAGGCAAATGAATGGGCAGGCGTCAGTTTGCGGAGCAACCAATAGCTGGACGAAAGTGGTGCAAAGTATAATGCAACATGGATAGTGTTGCAATGCAGTGCAGCAGGCCTGACGTGTAAGACTCACTGGGCAACCAACCAACAGCTGCAGCGCCAGCAGGCAACTGCATACGGGACCAACCTGAAGATGCATAAGCCCCAGAAAGGCAGGGAGCCTTCGCCCTGAAGACCAGCCTCAAGGCAAGGCAACAATGCAAGCACTGGCAAATGCCGAAAAGAATAAGCAAGGCATATAGTCAATGGACCAAGTATTTGGTGCTACAACGCTGCCATGGATACCGCCAGGCCAGTTGCAAGGCACAGACACCAGAACTAGCAGGAAGCCCATCAATTGCGTAGATCAGCGGCAAATCCATGCAAACTGACAAACTAGAAAGCCTGGAATCAAGCCAGCCGAGGTCAACCTCCATGTGGAGGTGAAGGCTTTTCACATTGTGTATATACAACAACTCAATCCCTGATGATGTGTGATCAAGGTACAGAACAGCTTCACCTGAATGCCAAGCCAAGCAGCAGTCCTAAAGCAGCTACCACTGCTAGCTGACCTCAACTTGCAAGATGGCAGAACATGTCACAAGGCACCATGCACCATTTATTGCACGCCAACCGACTGAGAGATGATGAGCTGCATGCGTTATTATGCTGAAGCACCACGCACCTGCACCACATGCATCTCCTGCAGTGCTTTGGCAGGACACGTGCCATACCAGTGGGTGTGTACAGTAGCTGTGGTTGCACCTCAAATTCGTGGCCATATAAAAAGGACTGCCAAGACCCCTGCTTTGAGGGCCCTGCAGTGAGTGCAACCTGGAACACAACGCAGAGCACAAGGCTGCCAGTTCAGTACGATGACTCTGGGAACACTGCTACCACCCAGCAACTGAACCTGCCACTTCTCCAGGACGTCAGCAGTACAATGAACATGCACAAATGTTGGTACAATGAGGGCATACAGGGGCATTTGCACAAAGAGACCACAGCAATTTTTGTGAGCGAGTGCATTTCCTGTTGTGGCTGACCCGGCACACACTGTGCTCGGTGATTTGAATTCTGCAGGGCATGCCGACAAACACCCCAAACAATGACCAGCGCAGACAATCCAGGCACAACGCACTGTAAACAATTAAGTAGAAACAAGGCCATCAATGCATTGCAAGTGAAAGGTTCCAGCATATTCAACATGCTTCCTGTACACTGAATTTTCAGCTGTTGCTGCAACATGGTGACTCGGGGTCAACCCAGCACTTGCTCCAATAGGCTCTAACCTGCAGTTGAACTTCTACATCTGGGACTGACTACTTCACAAAATTAAATGGACCTAACATCATGTCTATCAATCCCCACAGTGACCCCAGGTGCCAACAGGCAGATACTTGCATGTGTCTGCTCAATACCACAGAACAATGCCCCCCCACCCAAACAGCCCCACCAACGTAGTACACAAAAACGATCATTCTTGCAAGGCGCTTGAACACATGCAGGCACACAGCTGAAATGCAGAAAGCACAAACAATCAAACCTCGGGCCTGAGACAGGAGTACAGTACCAAGTCTCCAAAGAGACTGAGACGGTGACATGCACTGATGATGGTTGAATGGCAATGACCACAGAAGATGAGACCACATTGCCCTCCAACAATCTGCAGCAAAGCATGTACAATGTCACGCAGAGACCAGTGTCAACTCATCCTGGATTGGATGCAAAAGTTGCTGGCGGTGAAACAATGAAAGCCAGTCAACTCCATGGCTGGCCAGCCCTAAAGTGCTATATTGACCTGGCAATACGCTCCGCACTGCCAGAGCAGGTGGCAAAATGCATCCTCTGCGATCACCTGTACAAACAGTAAATAATTGCACAACAGACCATGCGGGAAGCCAAACTATATAATCTACATAGCAACCTGATGAAAACCTGAACCCTCCATCAGCACAGCTGGTATGTATTGGCAGTCTGTGCGCTGTACCCTCCAGCTCTCATTGCATTGTCTGCATGTGATACATGCATGCTGGTGCTGCACCATCAGAGAAGTCATCAGGGGCGATCTGGAGCATCTGCTCGGGCCCTTGGTCACTAGGCACATCCCTGTACAAACCAGACATTGATAGAGCAGCAACCCCCCAGGCGCTGGGCCAGAACTTCTCTGAACACGAAAGGCCTTGTAGAGTAACAGAAGTGCATCAGGCAGCTGCAAACTTCAGACTGCACATAGATCCCACTTTGTTTGACTTTGACAGCTAAGACATACATACCATACAGGCTACAGGTGCATGCCACAAACAAGCAAAGGTGTATGCCAAGAAATCAGAACCAGAAGCAAGGTGTTTCTGTGTCAACAGATCATCTTTGTCAATATATATAATCCCAATCACAGATGCTGAAGTTCTGCGTCACCGTGACTGCAAGTAGTCAACACAGCATACGAAAAGGCAAACTGATAGCGGGAGGTAATCACAATTGCAGCCACCAAAAGACAGCACAGACAGACAATGTGTTGAGGATTTGCATGCTGTGCCGTGTAATCCACAGCCTCGTAGCAGTGGTGAAACCTCACTGCACCCGTGCAGCTGGGACAAGGCAGGCTCTGCATGCAGCACATCAGTGCTGTCCGGCCAGCCAACACAGGTAAGAGCAAACGTGAAGGAATGAGGCTGCTGATTACGCATGAGTCATCTTATAGAACGGATCAGGATCAGTGTGGTGGCCAAAGGCAGTCGACTGTGCATGCGCACTGCCCAACAGACAGACGCACAGACACACACAAACATAATGCTTGCCGACGACACGACCTGTAACGCCATACTGACCAGCCATGCACATGCACCATATATGCACATCATCCTCAACAGAATCAACAGAACAGTAAGGTGCTGGTCTACTACAATGAAGCTGGTCAAGAAGCTGCGATCCCTGCAAGATACCACTGACTACACCAGCTCATTACCAAAAACAATGTGTTCTATACCAAACTGTAACCTAATAGTCATGGAGATGGTAGTAGTACAACAAACAATCGCAGAAGCCATGTAAAAGTCATGAGGGGTGAAGGCAAGGTTGGCTGTGTTGCCTTCTAGCAGTTCTTACCACTCAGAACAGTTGCCTACTCAAGCCTGGGAAACACACGCCACAGCACGACATTCACTGCCCACAGAACTACAGCCCACTGACCTGCTGGCAACCTACTGATGTGTCATCTCGGCAAAACAGACACAGCAAAAGCATATGGTCTGGTAGACGTGAACACAGATTGAGGCGCGGTGCACCACAGGTTGCACCTTTTCATGTAGCTACTGTGTTGTTCAGGTCTGTGCTGGACATCCTGGTCACATTGCCAGCTGCACCTCTGCCACTGGTGATGAACACCTGCTCCTGCCCAACTGGTGGCAGCGCTGCAACTTGCCCTAGGTCCTCAGCCAGGTACTTCAGGCTGATGATGCAAGGCCTGGACGTGTTGCATGCAGCACTGTGCACACGTGCCAAACGCTGCATGCAGGGGCTTATCTGTGCCAGGTCACAGCCAGTGAACTGCTTGATGTGAAATTCGCTGCATGTGTTGCCAGTAAGTGCTAAGGCCCAGGCATATGCACTTGCTGCAACCTCACTGGGCTTGTAGCACAACATGCCGGCATCAAGTAGGCTCAGCTCAGCCAGGTAGCCAGCAGTGAAGTAGACGCGCTTGTCAATAGCCTGTGCCTGACAAAGGCTTGACATGCACCTGTGCGCATCAATGCAGCCAGTCACCAGCATGTCATCAGCTGTTGACATCTATCTGCAGCAACTTTTGCCCTGTGCCGGACGTACTTGGGCAGGTGACAAACCATGACTTGGCAGCAGCCTACGGCAATGGGCTTCAATCAGTCCCACCAAAGGATTACAACTCATACCACTAGGTGCCTGAGATCTGAAACATCCCCACCTGCGCAGGAAGCTCTTGGGTGTAGGGCAGGCCAAGCGGTGGTCCAGTGCAGTCAGTAACGCTTGTTCAGCTGCCAGCAGCTGCTTGTGCTGGCAGGCAGGCGGCATGCTGTAGGGCAGGTGGTGCAAGAATGCTGCTGCTCGGGGGAGCAGGGAACCCTCAAATTTTGCTGCGACCCACAGTGCTGTGATAGCTGTCAGCTGCAGCTGGCTTGTCTGAGAGAACGCTGAGGATACACTGATGCCCCCTTGCACCACTGTCTGCAAGTATCTGTCTAGCAGCTGTACTCCCAAGAATGTCGCATCACTGCTCAGGCAGAGCCCTCGAGACACTTCCACCATCCAGTCAATGAGCGATGAACGACACGTTGCTGCCGGGGTCTCACCCAGGTAAAGCTGTTGCACATACTCCTTGCTGGGGATGCTGGCTTTCTGTGGCAGGAAAAGTTGAAAGACACTTTCAGCTTCACCACGGAGACTAGCATACTGGCGCTAGACTCATGTGATGAGATAGCCCTTGTTACCCCGTGGTGCATCATGCTGCAGCTCCCTGCTGAGCGTACCTCTTGCTCGCTGAGCATAATGATGACCTCCTCTTGCAGACCTGCTTCTTTTGCCACATGATAATTGTCCCCTCTTTCTGTGTTGAAAGGGGCTTCGGGAACTACCTTCAGGACCAGCTCGTGAGCAGGGTAGTCAGGGGGCGTTGCTGTGGCCTGCATTTGGTTACAGAAACAGTGTAGTTTACTTTGAGAATAAGCAAGTCGATCATGAGAACGCCAGAAGAATGGCAATAGCGTGCTAAACTGCAAATTTCGGCGGGAGTCTCATCGGGGCAAGCAACGTTGTTGATCAGCAAAAGCAAAGTCTCAAAAATTGCAAAGCGCACCTTTTCAAAGGCTGTGATGGCCTCGATACCCTCCATCTGAGTAGGTATTGAGCCAATGCACATTTCCTAGGTCTATGATGGTTGCCCTTCGCGTTATTGCTGTACAGTTCGTGCGCAACTTCAAATGGCACGCACTTCAAACACAAGCCGCTGCAGAAAGCCTCTCAAAGCGGCCGACCACTGCAGCGCAACAACCAACTCGGCAGGCTCCACTGCGTTGTTGTCTTAACTATCTGCTACAGGCGGCACATAAGCTAGCTGACGAATCCCAACTCAAATCACAGCACTCCAGCATTGTGCGATTGGCAAGAACCCGGTTACATCTTGGCCACTATATACATAGCGATGTACCAGCCCGAGCTGTACGCAGACGTGCGCGCTGCAAAGCCAGCTCCACACCTCATCGCCTTCAGCCACGAGTCGTAAACACTCGGACGTCGGTTGGTTGGTCCCGACCAACACTCATGTACAATGCATTACAGAAAATGGCCCAAACCAATTGCCATTTGCAACTTATACTTTTGTGACTGCCATTTGCAAGACCTATGCGCTTGGATGCAAACTTTGTTAAGTCCTTGATCTGCTCGTGACAGGCTTTTCCGACACCACAAATGGCAAGCCATGTACATTCAGCACCGCCACATAACATAATATATGTATATTATATGTAAGTATATGTATATAGAATGTCTGCAACAGTTAGGCAGCCGTGTCGATGACGGTGCTGTGCCGGATGGTGATACGATACTGCTGGTATTGCTCTGCTGCTTAGGCAGGTTTCCTGCCATACGCCCTCCCCGATTCATACCAATAGTCCCAAACTACATGTGAGCAGTGGTCAATGGGCAGCAGCGCCGCCTCCATCTCTCACACCCTGCTGTTTTCTAGCTGCATCCTTCATTGCTGCCTGCTTATCACACAGCGATAGACTGACCAGATTATGAGACACCACACCAATCCTAAGCTCCATCTGTTTTAACTCTGCCTTCAAGCTGCTCATCGCTGACTTCAGCCGTACTAAAGGTGATGCATCAGACAAATTGCTGCCCTTGCTATCTAGCTGCTGCTTCACGTCCTCCAGTGCTGCTGCTAGTCGGTGCAGCTCATTGTTGCGCTCGCTTATCTGCTCCGTACATCTACACGAAAATAAATTTACACACTGATAAGTCATATCATGGATTGTGGTGGCATCAAATCACATAGCTGCAGATGGTCTGCCCCAGGCATGGTCTAATTCGCCAAGTCATCTTACCAGGATTAAGGTCACTTTCGTGCAGCTGTAGCAAACCTGCCAATGGTGCCCTTGACTGGCATCAGGCATATGCACTCAGTCTACTCCTACTCATGCTGCATGACGTCAATGACTAATCAAATGCATCCACTGCTGCCAATGCTTGAGCTTTGCCTAAGGTGCCATTGCTCACTGATCCCCACCTGTTGTACTCTTCTTGGACCCCAGCTAATTGCCGACGTGTATCTTGGTACTGCCCCAGCAGTAGATCAAATTGACTGTTTAGTTGCCGCTCCCGGCCATCTACTTTCTCCACGCTGACACCCACTTCTACCATGAGCTTATCCAGTGCTGCCATTGCATCAGGCCAGCTGCCAGTCAGAGATTGTAAGTTGTTGTGTGCTGCCTCCAAGTGCTGCCTCCAATCACGCATGTCTGCTGCTAGAGTAATGCGCAATCTGGGTGCTACCCGCTCAACTTCCAGTTTCCACTGCACGGGGTCCACCTGTTGTTGGTGATGGGAGGGGCACAGACACAACCCATGTTTGCCTAACATAGCCACTAACACAGGGCCAGGTAGATAGGCATGGCGTAGGCAGTACAACTGATGTGCACATTGAGCCCCTTTGCATAGTAGCTGTTGCCAAGGTTGCCTCTCAAGGGCAAGTTGCCGCTCTGCAGCTGATGTACACAGCCTGCTGACAAGGGTTATTGTTGAATGCAGCATACATGAGCTTGGGCAGGCCCCTGTAAGGACTTGACACTGGCATGATGCACAGCATGCATCCACTTCTGCATAGTAGAGGTGGCTCATTTCCTCTGCTGCACATGCAGAGACTCACTGTCGCCACTAGCAGTTGCTTGTCCGCTGCTGCTGCTGCGTTAGCTACTGCTTTCTGGGCTGCAGGAGAGGACACCATCATGCTGCTGCGGCCCCAGGCTTCTTCTTCTTCTTCTTCTTCTTCACTCTCTGCCACCTGTTGGGCTGCCTGCAAGCCAGGTTGAGACAGCATATTGGAGCCTCATGCTGCAAGCCGCATGACAGTGGGCGCAATTATTGAACCAGACCAAGTGCACTGTGGGGCGTCACAGATGAGTTTGGCATGAGCTAAGCCAAAGTGCAGTGTATCATATGTACAGTTTTTCCTGTTGGCAGCTGGAGCTGCACCCTGCCACAGCACCTTATCGACACTTGAGCATGTTGCAGCTGTTTTTGGCATAGGCACAACACCTCTCGGAGAGTATATGCTGCATGTATGGTGTGGTCAAGCTTACCAATACTGCAATGTCAGCGGTGTCTGCCTCATCTTCATCAACCACCTCTTCTTCCGCCATCCTGCAAGTGCATGGGACCAGGCAGCACCTGATCTGATTCAGCCTGAGTCTGCAGGCTGCTGACATGTCAAGGTGATGCAGACCCTGGATCCGATGCTAGAGGGCATCAACAGCAAGCTGCAGACACACAGGAACCTGGCATGGTGTGGACTCACACACCTGCTGATAGGTTGTGTGTAGGTGCCCAGCAGCCTGTGACTAGCAGCCTGACAGCAGGCTGCAGCTGTGACTTTGAAGCACTTCAAGCACAGGACATAACTGTTGCTACTTGTCACCTTTCCATGCTGTACACTGGCTTGTCCGCCACAACGCCCCTGCGCTCCAGAGTTACATCAAGCAACCCATCAAGCAGGGCACATACTTCTTTGCCATATCCTGCTGCCAGTTTGGTGGGTGGATAGCTGGGGACGGCAAAACCCAGCGCCCTGACAAGTTGCAGGATTGTTTGCAGGGTTGTGTTTGGGTCATCGAACTCCTTTGGGGTTGGAATATTTGCCCCGCACAGCTGCAGCAACCAGGCAGCCTGCATCACAGCATCAGTCAAGCGCATGCTGAATGCCAGGCCAGCAGGCATCACAAAAGCCTGGAGCAGAGAGAATGTGTTACATAGGAGTGCAAATGTGCTGCTGAAGCCACTTGCAGCTGCCAGCAGCCAGCTGGGTGGCATGTGTTTGACCTGAATCAAACATATATATTGCTGATTTGTAGGTGGCTAGGCCAGATCTGAATCTTGCAGCACAACTTCAAGCAAGCTGCAAGATTAAGATCTGGCCTACACATGCGATTAAGCTTGTGAACCATCAACTGGACTTGCCACAGCTCTTGGAATGACTACATGCTCACCAGGCTCGTGAAGTAGAAAAATTGCTCATTGCCACTGACTCCTTGCTGAAGCATGAAATAGGTTGGACTCAAGCTCTTGCGGTATGGCTTCCTACGGCACAGAGTTTGCCAATGCTGTGTTATTGGGGCTGCATCTACACACCTCAGTACTGAGTTATGCAAACTTTGGCCACAACGTATGCTTTATGCTGCAAGATTGGTGTCTGCTGCCAGCCGAGTGGAACTCAGCAGTCATAACCCTGGTCCCATGCTCCTGGGAATAGCAGCTTACTTGCGCTTGCAGAAATCTTTTTCATAGTTGAGCAACTGAAGCTTCTGCAGGACTTGATCCTGCATGACAAGCAGGTTGCCTTGCTTGCAATCATTGGGCAGATCGCTACTAAGCTGCTGTTCATGCCAGGTGCCAGCAACAGGTGATCATTCTCTGCTGCATGTTTACAGTAATCTACAAGTAGAATGCTGAATCCCGGCGCAAACATTCAGAGCTGCTCACCATGTACACATCTTCAGGCAGGATGACCTGCACCATGCAACAAAAAGCATTCCAATCAGCGTGGTACCTTATCACATGGACCAGCTCGCATTTGTTTACAAAGCATCATGATCCTTCAAAGCGATCCATACCTCCAGTGACCGGCCTGTCGCTGCAACAGCACGCAGTGGGGCTAGATTGCTTTGCTCCAACACAGCAGGTGGTGGTTCATCTACTGTTGGCCTCTGGGAGCTAGCCTGCGGCCCAGAGAATATTATAGTAATACATCAATTTATCCAAGTTTTTCGGCTTCAAAGATGCTGGTTGACCGAACCTTTCTAGAGCTTGCTGGTCGCTGCATGCTTCCTGCCTTCCTGTTCACCAGGTCATGGCACCAATGTGGATGGCTGCAACGATCCTGCTTTCAAGATATATGCAGGGTGTAGTTACTTTGCATCAAGCAGGCGTGTGATCTGCCAGCGTAGCTCTCATTCATTCACTGAATGCAACAGGTCGCAGTGACATTGACTGGCAGGCCAAGCCACGCAGCAGCACGACCAAAGCTAATATAGACATCAAGAGGTTATTGGTGTTGTTATCTTACACGGATCGGGGCTCTATCACTACGGCTCTAATCCTTCTGGCAATACGCATCGCAAACACAGCGCTGGGCTCAATGGAGATTCCAGGTGTTCCTCCGGAAGAGGTAGAAGAAGTTATGAAGTTGTTAGAAGCATATGAGCGCAGTGGCAGGGGCTTTGGCGACATGCCAGAGGTACTTGCTGCCTGGCCTAGTTTATAGCGGCCCGTTGCTGCTGCATGCGCACCGGACATGCAGGCAGCTCATGCCTTGATTGCCACATACTACAGGATCTGCAATCTATCCTGAACAACGTGAAACGTGCAAAGGGGCAGCCAACTGGTGAAGCAGATACAGAGGACATCACACCAGAGCCAGGGTGAGCAACATCAGCAAGGATTGAAGTTCATTCAGCGAGCCATACTTCGTTGGGAGTGCATGGTTGCATAGCTCAGTTCAACTTATGTGCTGTTGCGCAGCAGTGACACCCCAGCATTTGCAGCTGTCATGCATGACACCTGTGCACCCGCAATGCTTACTGCTGTTGCATATCAACTGCCCAACTACCAGGTTTGTTGTCAAGACGACAGATGATACAGGTCTCAAGGTGTTCATCAACATCTGCCATAGCAAACAGGTGAGCACACAAACAGCAGGGCTGCTTCATGCTACTACCACCTGCAGGCGACTTGCTGGCTGCACCAGCTTTAGTGTTTGATCGCCTGTCGTCAGAAACACTTGACGGAAGTTTCTTTGGGGCACATCAGAAGGCAGCAATCTATCAGCGGCCGCTGTTAGTTGCCGGCAACGCACTGGCAGCACTGCTGTAAGCACCATTGTTTTTTCAGCGCCCTGCTACCTTCTGTAATGGCTGCTGTCCTCAGGTACCAGCACCAGGCGGTTGGAAAAGTGGCGGCATGCCAGACAAGGTCCTAAAAGCGCTTGATGACCTGCAACGAGATCAACCCCAGACAGATGCAGAAGCATTGCGCTTCCCACTCAGTTGCAGCGAGGTCCAGCAGGACACAGACAAGCAGGGCCAGCCATGCAGCACCATTGACTGTATTGTCCACAGCGATGTTTTAGCAGCAGCACAACAACACAGGCCGCTCAAGGCCTTCCTGATAGAGCTAGCGATGCAGTGGGCCGGCAGCAAACATAAAATGCAGCTGAACCCCAAATTCAAGCTTCCCAAAATGACATACAAAGGGGCGGAAGTGAGATCCCAGCGGGTTAGGATAGACACAAAGCAGTTAGTAACAGATGTGACAGCAGACCTGGATGAGGAGCCCACCTTCCCACTGCTCTCTAGCAAGCCAGCGGCAAAATTACCAGCAGCAGCAGCAGGAGGTACAGGCACACCTGCAGCGCCTGGCAGCGACCAGCAAGGCGCAGTACACGCAGGCAAGGCGTCAGCACCCACAGCAGGAAAGCAGCTAAGCGCACCAGCAGTTGCCGTCAGCAGCAAGCAGCCAATCGAGTCAAGTGTAGCGAGAACTGGGGCCGCTGCTGCCGCCAGTCACAACAACAACAGCTGGCAGTACACTGTCAAGTGTGAAGGGAAGCCTGTGACGCACATGGTGGTGATGCTGCAGTTGCAGCAGCACAGCAGCAGTCATACTGTAGAAGAATTGAAAGTGGAGGTGTGCGGACAGCAGCTGCGGGTCACATCCACATCATCTGCAACTGGCGCATGCCTAGCGCAGCTGCCTTTCGCCATCAGCAGCAAAGGGGCAACTGCGAAGTTACAGGCACCCGGGCAGCTGCTTGTCACATTGCCATATCTGTCAGTGCAGCAGTGGGTGCAGCAGCTCACTGCTGAGGCTCCTCATGCCTTCACTCAGCTCCCTGTTGAACATGCAGCTTACATGGAATTAGACTAGCTGGCAAGCTATAGATATAGCTATAGCAATTGTGAACACATGTTGGTTATATACACAACGCATGTCAGCGCATTTGCCATAGCATTTCAACTTGCTGCATGACTGCATTTCTTTTACACAAGCATCCCATGGTGAAAGCTCATCTGGCCATGCAGTCCCATGCGGTGCTGGTTGATCAACTTGATCTCCTTGAAGGCACTGCCAGTGCTCACTGAGGCGGACAAGTTCTAAGGCACGGACGGCATTCGCTTATGCACCGTGTATGAGCTGGACGTTTGTGATGGCTCGTATAAGGAGGTTATGATGATACCGTTACCTCAATTTCTGTTACCCTCCAGGGAATACCCCTCAAGTTGTAACCTAATCGTCAGCATTGGCAGCTCACTTGGCAACGAACTGCTGTGCCACTTGACAGTTCAACAACTGCTGTGTCAACCAAAAGATTTGCAACGCTGACTCATCACACGCTGAACCACCTGAATCCATCATGCACTGGTGTCACCATTGTTGGGTGGTAGCCACTGCTGTTAACAGGACGTTCTGCATCCAGCCTGGAGCATGGAGACTGACTTTCAAATGAGTGAGCACGCTGGCAAGCTCCATTGCCCTTGCCAAACACACACACACATACAGCATGATCAGCATTTGCATTAGCAATCCGCGTTGCAAGCTCGAGAGCTAAATCTCTTTTTCCTACACCTTCACAAGCTCACAGGCATCTGCTGCTACTCACACTCCAGCAACAGTAACTGTTTTCCTCCACCCAGCAGGCAGTGCTGCCATGAGGGGGTTGCTCATGCATCCATGGTAGCTGCATGTCCAGCTGCTGCTGCTGCAGAAGCATCAACAGCTCCTGCAGAATCTTGCAGCTCCGGAGCTGCACTACCAGCAGCCTGAGCAGCTGCATCAGCCTGGGAACCCTCAGCCACTGCAAGGGTCGCCAGCACCGACGCATCAGCATCTTCATCTGCTGCTGCTGCAGCTTCAGGACCACCCTGATTCCCATCCCCCCCTGCCGCCCCAGCTCCTGCTTCTCCACTTCCCCCTGTTTCGGCTGCTGCTGCTGGTGGCTCTCCAGGTGGTGGCTGAGGCGGTGAGACTGCTGCTGCAATCGCCAGCTGTTCCCTGTTGACTGCCTCCACCAGGTTCATCATCTCCTGCGGACCTGACACCAGCTGCAGGGGCACCAGATCACCCAGGGAGCGAGTGCTCACACCAAAGCTTTCACCCTTCACCAGGGCCAGCTACAGCATACAAACAAAGATGCAGTGCAAGAGTGGAGGTCAAAAGCACTGTCAGATGCCTGTTGACTGTGAGAAGGTGGGGGAGGGGGGTGGCGAACATGTACATGGCTTGTTTCGCATGTTAAGTCTGCTTGCCCTGACTGGCAAGTGACAGAGCACAAAGCAGACACTCCTAAAAGACAGACGGCGGCTGCAGCCAGGCTGACCCAGCAGGACCCACCTGTGTCGGCCTCTGCAGCAGTCTCCCAAACGCAGGTGCCAGCTCATAGCAGTTGCCAAACAGCTCCTGGCGGCCAAAGATGTACAGGCCCAGTCGTGCTCGGCTGAGTGCCACCACCAGTCTCCTGACGTCTCTCAGATGGCCCACCACACGGCTGCGGACCAAACTGAGCAGCACATAGTCGTTCTGCTGGCCTTGGTACTTGTCAACAGTGGTAATCTGAGGACAGGCAGGTGCAAGCGGCGGTATCAGCAAGCAAGTGAAAGCACGCTGAGCACTGTCTGGGCAGAAAAAACATGTTTCTTCGCAGGTGCAAGAGGCCAAGCTCTGGCAGTATGAATGGATCATATGACAGTTATGCGCGGATATAGAAAGCAGATGGTGCCATAGCTCACATGCAACATACAACTCAGGCTGGCTGACATGCACTGTGGTGCTGCAAGCTGAAACGGCCCTTAACCAGTAGACAGAATTTCAGCAGTCTGCTGCCGTACCTTGTGAGGCCTGCCAATGAGCGGATGCCCTTCACACTTCATCCTCACAATATCTTGCAGCAGGTCTTTTTGGCCATTGTATGTTGTGAGGATGCTGATCTTGTTGGCGGGGTACCCGAGCAGCCTCATGAACATGTACACTGCCACCACATACTCTGCTTCTCCCAGGTTCTGATAGTAGTAAGGCATGGGCTCCGACTCCCCTCTGCCGTTGTAGTCTGGTACATTGATGAGCTGGTAGTCATAACCAAAGCCAGGGTTGGCAGCCTGGAAGGCAGGGTTCTGGAACACCCCAGGAAAGCATGGTTGGTTGCTGGACAACTGGGTTTTTACTGAAGTACGATGAAGCAGGAAGGGAATTGCGATTGCATGTACAGCTCCAGAAGTACACTAGTAACCACTGCCTCTAGATGCTGGCATAAATGCAGCTGTGAATGACCTTAGTTGCCAGCTCTGACAGGTCAGCGATGCATCACCTCATCCTGCAAAATCCTGAGTTCTCAACGATCATGCTTTCAATGCCGAATTGCGCATACCTCAATGACAGCTGGCAGGTCTTGCAGCCCTCCATACCTCCAATTATACAGACTGGCAATGCTGGGGCGAGCACGACCCTGAGGAAAAGCACAAAAAGCACAGTGAAGCAATCATACAGCACAGCCACCAGCAGCAGCGACCTTGCAAGCCTGCCGGCTGCGGTATGATCATTCCACTTTAGTAACTTGGCACCAGCGGCAATGAATACCATACTATAGCAATGTAAGACATACACGAGCAATACTGGTCACCTCTGGCCCATATGAAGTGATCTATGCCAGGGGCATGCATGCATCACAATCAATTACCTGTGCATTAAGCTCCACGTAAGGTGTGCCAAGGCGTATGAAGCGCGCGAACAAGCTCTGGTCAAGGTGGCTGTATTTCTGGAAGGCCATGTTCTGCACCACAGGCGGCAGCTGATGGTGGTCACCAATCAAGATCACGCGCTTCAAGCGAGCAATGCCATCTTCTTGCCGCTGCAGCACCATGGGGATGAAAGTCTCAACCTCCAACACCTACAGAACACCAGGCCCCAACTGAAGGTGTCAGCAGCCGCCATGGTGGCAGTTATGTTGACACCTGCTTGTCTTTGTCTTTCCATAGTTCAACCACCACACTGACCCAGCCATTTGGATTTTGTTGGAGCACAAACTCCCCATCTTGGTGGGCTGGTCCAGACCTACCACAGGCTGCAACCTGCCATCTTGTGGTGCTGAGACTCAACACCCTTCCTCACCTGGCCAGCTTCCTCCATGACAATGTTGTCGTACTTCAGCCCCAGGTTGATGAATTCCCGCCGTTTCAGGGCAGCGTGCGTGCATGTCATGGCCACAACCTTGGCCTGCTTGGTGCAGAGGTAGCTGACGCGGTCTGCCTGACCCTTGAGCAGCTCAAAGGGCCGTGTCTCTTCAAGCTCCTGGAACAGCTGACGCAGGTGCCGGAAGCAACCAGCAGCAACCTCCATGTCCTGTGGGGTACACAGGAGTGAAGTTCAGTGTCAGCAGGCAAGCTCCCGCAACCGCTACCTGACGCTGTGCATCCCGTGAGTGTGCCTGTTGTGAGTGGCAGACTCCTTACACACAACAATCTGTAAGCCCAGATAAGTGGAGTTACTTGATGAAACCTGTGCCACAAGTACCAAGTGTCAGCCTAATCTAGGCAGGGGAACTCACCTCATCATAGCTGTTGGCCTTGAACAGCGGCTGCGGGGCATCAGCAAAGTACTCCTTGAAGGGGAACAGCTCCCCCACACTGCCGGCCTTGCCCTTGTGGTCAGTAGAGGACACTGCAGCGCTGAACTTCTCCCACCTGCGGCAATCAGTTGGCAAGAAGGCAGCAAGCAGTCGGGAGGCATGTAACAAGAGTTGGCCTGGACCCAGGGCTGAGGTACTGAGGTCACTGAGAATAATGAGGCGGAAGGTCAAGCAGGAGCGGCATCAAGGGGGCATGCGCATGAAAGCCTGTGTGTATGTGTGTGTGTGTGCGCACGCCCACATGCCTGTGTTCTGGCTGCGCCCATGGCTCACCTGCTGAGCACATGCATCAACCAGAAGTAACCTGCTGTCTCACAGGTATACTCTGCTGATGCGACACCCAACAAGCAGGCAAGCCTCTCAACCTGTGAAAACACACAAAGTTGCAAACCCATAACGCAGTCAGATGCAACAAAGTAACTGCCTCATTTCCCTCCACTGCCAGCAATCTTACTGTTTGATGCATCTGTTGCTGCTTTTGATGCAGCTTCAGAACAAGATGCTAATGCCGTGAGCAGGCTTATGCTTGAAGCTGGTCTTGCCAGCCACCAGCTGTGTGTGATTTGCAAGCACTGGCAAACAGTAGCGAAGTCCAACTACTGCAGCACGCTAAGAAGCTGCAACAGATACAAGCAGGCTGTTTCCTCAGCCAACAGACGATCCACAGTGCCCTGCATGCTGCTTCTCTATGAAGTTTCATCCTGCTCAGGAGACAACTGTCTGACACAGTTGAAGTACCCACATGTGACTACATTTCAACACGAACACCCTTGCCTGTTTGCTGTTGCAACACTCCTCACCTCTGCCAGCAACTGCAGCCTCCTGGCCAACATGTTATTGACACGGCCAGCTCTGCTGAAGTCGTCATCAACATCAAGATCCCGTTCGCCCATACCCAATCGCAGCAGATACCTTGCAGGAATATCCCTGGCCACCATCTTGGCGAACAGGTCATTCAGCGCCTGGTTAGAGTGAGTGATCAGCAGCGTGCGCTGGCCCGGGCAGTTGTGGTACAGGACCTGCAGGATCTGTACAGCTGTATCTGTTTTGCCTGTGCCTGGTGGGCCCACCACCATGGTCAGCCCAGGTTGAACACCAGATGTGACTGCCTCAACTTGCACAGATGTGAATCGTACTTCATTCCCCTTGGGCTTATCTTCGGGGTAGGGGCCCATATTAATTGGTTTGTAGTGCTCTACCAACAGTACAGGTCTGCTACTGCTGGCATCCCCATCTGCTGCTGTAGCACTGCCCAAGGACACCTCAGCATCTGCTCCACGCTTTGTACTGCCTGGTGCTGACTGTAGCTGCTGCTGATCTGCTGCGAAAGTTACCTTGTAGGGTGGAGGGGGGAGGGCGGCTGGATCGTACTGCCCACTGCCTGTGCTGATGGTACTGCTGCTGCCACTGCTGCTGCTGCTGACAAAAGTGACATCATACTGTGGGAAGGAACTTATCAGGTGCTGTGCATCAAGGAAAGTGTCCTGCATACGGTGATGGGACATGAGCACAAGATTCAGTGGTTCAAAACTAGAGTCTTAATTATTTCTAACACCTTTTCCGACATGACAACAAGGATGGTGTTGATGCAGATCAACATTGCCTGCCCAGCAAGCATACTATTCATGGCTGACTGGCTCTTAGGACCTCTGTGACAAGAAACCTTGTAACTAAGTCATCTTCCTCATCTTGCTCTAGGCCTGCACAGAGACTCAGCCACTGTTTGAAACAACCAGGCATCTGGGAACCAGTTAGCACGTCACCTATCACATGCAAGTCAGTTCAAACAACTCAGTTCAAACCAGGATGAGCATGTAGCAGCTGAATGAATACCTTGAAGTCTACCGTCTTGATGCGGCTTTCATCTGGCATTTGCGTGTAGTGTGCAGCACCAGCGTCACCGTAGCCAAGGAATATGTCCACCAACCACTCTGGTATCACAAGCTGCTCGTTCAAACTGTCACGAATGGACTCCAGCACAGCCTGTCAGCAGCAGGCACACATCATGGCAGCAGCAGATATCATCTGCTCTGCCCTGAAGGTGCCACTGCAGGTCCCACTTTATACAACAAATCGCCCAAGTGGCTGCAGGTGGCCCGTCAGACTCTTGGGGAGCAGCTGCACATGTCTGCAGGACACATTTCCCCTACTGAAAGCACCCAGCACGCCCCAAAAGATGATGGAGAATCCCCTGGACTACAGCAGGCCTGCAACCCCAGTCCGCACACCTACTTGGAAATCAGCACGCGGTTCCAGTCAACCCACAATGATGCAACCCTCACCTTGAAGTTGTTTTCCTTGGCATCTCTTTTCAGCAGCAGATTGAATGTTGTGTAAACATCAGGTGCTGTGCCCTCTGACGTGGCATTCACGTCCAGCTGGTATTGAGCAGGATCCAGGGCCAAAACATATGTGCGCACAAAACCTGCGGAAAGCAAACCATTGTGCCAGAAAGATGGATGAGCACTCTGACCGGAAGGGCGTACGCTCTTCATGACATGCACAGTCAAACGTATCATGCAGAGGCTACTTGATGCTGCCTGTCATCACTAGCGCACAAAGAACACCCCACCAAACCAGCTTGATAGGAGGGTACCAAATGAGAAGTCAGCGGCAAGGGCCAGCCCCTGTGTTGGTTGTACCTTTTGGCGGCTTTCGCTCGTCCAACTTGACTCTACCGGTGAAATCATTCATGAGTCCCCCCTCCTCATCCCTGACCTCCACAATCTCAGCGCCTCGCACAGCCAGCAGCCCCACACGCTGCACGAGCGACATGTTGGCGGCCGCCGCTGCTGCAGTGCCGCTATTGCTGGTGGCGGCCATGTCAAGGAGCTCGTCTTCATTGGGAGGGTTGACTGCAACAAGTGTGGAACGATAATTGAAGCAGCCAGGTAAATGTGGTGCTACTGCTGACGGGGCAGTGTCAGGTGACAGCAGACACTTAAATAAAGTGTTGGCTGAGTCCGCAACTGCTACTTGCCAAGGGATAACAATGCAGACATCATATTCCAACTTGATATGCCATATAATTCCCTGAACCTCTCACTGCCTAGGCTTGTGGGCAGCTCAAATACACCATGTGCTGTGCCTTGAATCCTGCAAACAAGTTCATGGCCAACTAGCTCTGCCGCCGCCGCCACCTATGGCTTACCTGCCATCAAAAACAGCACATCATGCTGCTTGAGCTCGTCCCAGCCGCTGGCCACATCTCCCCTCATACCCCTGGTATCAACCACCACCTCGGCAAGCACAGAGGCCGGGTGCTTCTCTCCAACACGTGCAGGAGCAACCTGCAGGCATATGATGCAAAAGCGAACAGCATCACACCAGTTAGTACTGTGGGCTGTTGTCACGGATGGCATGCTGCGCAGACATGAGCAATAGGGTTGGCCAAATCTGCTATCAAAGCAGCCAGTAGCAAATACAGGTTGCTGTGGATTACAGCAGCAACAAGCATTGCTGTGCATCATTGCAGGCAGTTGGCATGGCTGAGGTCGTCAGTGTCCTTATGAGCCCAGCAGGCCAGGCATGTGCCTATCTTCCCTGGTGCAGGTGCAGCGTCAGCCACATGTATGCACACAAAGGTGTCTGCACAGCAGCTAGAGGACTGTAGTTCCACTAAGGCTGCTGTTATCCATCGGCTAGCCAGCAGGCATCACCTGTGTTATGCCGAATGAGGATACAGGTGTGCACATCTTGCTCCAACCCTTGAATCTAATATTGTTGTCAAGGTCACGCTGCGGCTGTAAACGCTGTAGAGCAACCTGCAGGCACAACATCACATGACAGCAGCCAGGGTTGGCACCCTAGCAACACTTGTAACCCCCCACCAGTGGTGGTCAGCATTAGAAATTGTCTGTGCAAAACAAGGGCATGAAAAGTTTGACAATTGCTCCTCGTCTTGATTTTTACCCCTGCGGTCACCAGACGCTAGCACCAGACTCAACTACCCGACCACAGCAGGCCATACAGACTGCACATCACAGATCAGAAACCAGAAATCACATAACACAGGCATGCACAGCTTGTCAAATCTCCCGCAGAAACTTTCACCTACACAGCAGCAACAAGCTTGAAGCACAGGCTGTATCACATGTAGCCCTGGTTTCAGTTTACCTAGCAGGTCATTGACTGCGATGCTGCTCTGCTCACCTCAATGTCCTCTCTCACTTCATATGCTGCCTCCAACCTGAACAGGTGAAAGTTCCTCAGCAGGTAGTCTGAGGGACTCAAGAACTGCAGGTTCAGCTTTGGCAGTGCCAGAGGCCTCTCCCCACTGTATGCTGCTGTTGGAATCTGTGTGGTGTCCCATAGCAAGCCCTCTGTGGGGTACAGGGGCATGGCATTGATTGCAGCACGCTGTGATGCACGGCGCTGGTAGGAGGTGACGACGACGTCCAGCAGGAAGTCTGTGTCCTGCAATGCAAGATTAAAAGGGCAAGATCGGGCAAACCCGGCCTGAGCTGTCCGTTGTCTGCTCTGCAAACATGTATTACTGCAACGGCATATGATCCAGTCAGAGGATAATATTGGTTTCAGCAGGTGGTTGCAGGAAAACACCAGAGCAACAGCCAACCAACCCCTCGGCCAGCACGATGGCTGAACACAGATGTGCGTAACTTCTGAGTGGTTGTACCTGTGCCCAGGGGTCATCTTGTCCCACCAGCCGCAGTTGCTTGCACACCAGATGCCTCAGCTCATCAGCACTGAGCCCCAACAGCGCCCGCTTTAGGCCAGAGGGGTCACAGGCAGCAGCACAGTTGGACAATGCCAGGTCATGGAGCTGTGGCCAGTGCTTGAACATCAACCGCTGGAGCTGACACACCTGCAACAGGGGTGGTGATTGCACGAGACAGGTATTTGACAAGGTGTCAGCACTGGTGGGGAAGTGTAGTAGCCAAGGGGATGGCCATCATGGTAACAGTTGGCAGGATGCACCATACTTATGGAACTTGCGTACTGCAAACCAAACTTTCATGGTGTAGTTTCCAAAAGTTCAAACAAGTGCAGCTGGCGTGAGCTTTTTGCTACAAACTGAAGAAAGCAACGATCACCGCAAAAGCCCAAGAATGGTCTAGACATCATGTTAGCAGCAGCTGCTCCTAGAAGTTAACTGAGCTGTCTATTGTCATGACAAGCCAATACAAAATTGCACACCACTAAAATCCATCCAGAGGAGGAAAGCAGCAAACATGAACGCAAATTTGTCATGTCTGTGAATTGGCGTTTTAGGCCATCAGTGGTCCAGACATGGTGTCAGCAGTGTGATAGATCACATCAGTGTTGCTGTTTACCAATAGCTCTGTCACTCATCACAGGCCAAGATACATGTTACAAAACAACAAGGCAACATACACAGTCCTGCCACATGCTATGGCAAAGCCCACAGTGTCCCGATGGCCCATGAGAGGTGGGCTGGTGACTGTGCAACACCTGATCATGGGTCTCCAGGTGGCCAAAGAACAGTAGCTGCTCAGCAGCAAGGTTGATCAGAAACAGTAATGAGAGATAGACTACAGGCAACAATCAGGGGCTTGAGAACGATTCGTGTCACGCTCAAACTAAAAACCTAACCTGCTGCATGGCACAGCGTAAGAGACTGTGCTATCCAGCAGAGTCATGAAGTATGATCAAGGGGGATATGTTAGGCCATCAGTGGTCCAGACATGGTGTCAGCACAGTAGGATGATCCACATCAGTGTTGCTGTTTACCAATAGCTCTGTCACTCATCACAGGCCGATCTCAAACTTGCCAAGTTCATTATGACGTATCCAGCAGCTGGTTTCCTTGAAAAACAACCACAATCCACAGCCACTCCAAGTCTAGTAAGGAATGCCAACAGCACCAAATCTGGACTAAGGGCCTCAACAGCATCAGTAGAGACAAGCCCAGCAGTGCCTCACAAAACCACTCAGGCTCATGCGGGGCCCAACTTTCGAAGAAGAAAGACTTGAGTAGTATTTGAACCCACCTTGTCATAATGCTGTCCCACCACATCGTCCTCCTTGAGCTGCTCCCCTGTGTGGTCATTGAGCGGGAAGTCGCAGTAGAAGGACAACAGATCCAGCAGCTGCCGGAAGAGGTGACCCTCAGGCGCTGCGTACAGCACAGAACGACGTGCCTACAGCAGGAAAGCAATAGAACGGCACAGGTCAGCACCAAGGGTTTGGGCAGGGGACAGCATCCAGCTCCAGGCTGCGAGGTAAAACAACAACACCTGCAGCTGTAAAGGCACGTGTGCGCACCTGCAGCTGTTGTCTGCCTGTACCAGACTGTGGCATATCTGTTTCAACCGTGTAGTGGTTGTGACAGGTGATGGCTATGCTGTTGCAGCTGGCAACCAAGACAACAGCTTGCAGTGAAGTCAGCTAGATGCAGCAGCACCGGCCGGCAGACCCACCTTCACCAGCAGCTGCTGATCCTCAACCAGGGCATGTACAAACCTCCTGGTGGGCAGCTGACTCAGCAGGTCAATCAGGAACTCCACAAAGCGTTCCAAATGCACCAGGAGTCGCTTCCCAATTCGACCGGGCTTCTGCTGCTGCTGCCGGCTGCGTTTGGAGCCACTGCTCCCTGTGGCAGCAGTAGACTGCCCATGCCCATTGGCTGTATCAGCAGCATTGCCATCAGCAGCTTCTTCTTCCTCCTCCTCCTCATCTGCTGCTGCTGCCTCTGCTGCTGCCTCTGCTGGTGTTGGCTTCCCAGTAAGCTTTGCATCAGCAGTGCGCAGGCACTCCAGGAACTCGTGCAACATGCCAGGCAGAAAGCTGGCCTCTGCTCTTGGCAGCTCTTTGGGCTCTGCTGCTGCTGCTGCACCTGCACCACCATCCCCTACTTCCTGCAGCTGCTGTTTCTTGGCTGCTGCCGCTGCTGCTTTGGCCTCCTTCTTCAGCAGGGCCTTCCAGCGCTTTGCCAGTGCTGGTTGAGCTGCTAGCTCCAGCTGCAGACGGCCATGGGACAGGCCATGCCACAGGGGCAAGCTGACCAGTTTCAACACCTGATACAATAATGACAGCAGCAGCAGAACCAGCAATGATGGCAGCCTCAACATGGTGACTAGGCCAGGCCTCACACTCAAATATTCGGCAACAACACATCAGCAGCCCCTGATTCGGTTACAACTGGTACACAAAATCCTTTGTCATGCATGCACTTGCTATATTTGCCTTTGCAGATGGGGCAGCCTGTTTTTGTGTTAGTCTGCTGTCACATTGCCTGTGTAACAAAGCAACATCCCAGAGCTGAACAGAAACTTGAGATGATCCAAACAACAACAGCTCAGGGCGTGACTCACGCTGGTGATGGGTGCAACTGTATGGATCAGTGGTTACTGGCATAACAGATACATCTCAACATCTCACAACAATTTCCTGCAAGTTGCCAGGCAGAGACCACAACCGCTCCCCTACAACTTGAGCCCAAGGTCTCCAACCAGGACCTCTGCTGAGGGATTTGAGTCAGGATTATGCTGAGGGAGGGCTGCTGTTAGCTGGTTCAAGACCTTTTTGGTGTGGTGCTGCCTGTCACCCAATCCCCCGGTTGTCCTCACCTGAGCCCGCACCATCTCATCTTCCAGAGACTGAAAGGCGTTGATCATGAACAGCAGGTATGCTGTCGCCTCATGCTGGGCCAGCGCTGCCCTGGCTGTGGGGGTACGCAGAGCCAGGACTCGCTGGAAAAAGCTGGGGAAAACATCCTGCACAAGTACCACCACACATGCTGTCAACACAACATGCACACTTGTACACACCACGATGCGATAGAGACAACAGGCTTGCCGACGCCAAGAGCAGCAAATGCACTGCTGCTGCTGTTGCTCCTGCTGTTGCTCCTGCTGTGTTAGCTGGTGATGCTGGCGGCCTTGCGGGTGTGTGCTGTTACCTTTCGTGTGTGAAATGCTGTCCAGGCAGGCACGCTCTCCCTGAACTTCTCGTTGACCATCACTAGAATACTCATCACGTGGCCATCACTGGATGTGGCCGGGTCAAAATGAGGCCACAGGTAGCCCTCAAGGTACTGAGACACCTGCAACCCACACATCACAGTGAGTGCTAGGGTGTATAGGCGGTGGATTGGAGCCCTGCTGAATACATCTACTGCTGCTGATGCATTGCATTGCTGTTGTGGGCCGTCGAAATGCGTCCAGGTGGACTCTCATCAGCTGCTGTGGTGGTTACACCCTACAATCCTTATCCATGTTCATTCCACGAAACATTGAAGAGCAGATAACACTGAGAGAGGGCATTTAAAGGGAGCAGCAAATGCCCGTCCCTGGGCCGGATCCTCAGGTCTCCACTGCACAATGACCAGAAGTGACCACTAGACAGCACAGCAGCTGTTGCTAGGTTTGCTGCCGGTGCACACAACATCAGATGATGCAGGACAGCTCAGAGTTGAACTGACAATACCCTACATGACAAGCAAAATTCATGTAGTCGAGGGTGTCTGGGCCCACTGGTGTGTTTATGTAGTGGTCAGTGGACGTATGCAAGAGGCAGCTGCTGGTGATGCCACCAGACTGCAAGCATGACATCAGGGCCACCGCACCTCCAACAGCATGACCCTCTTCAGCAGTGGCGGCCGCTGCTGCCCGCCCCCTAGCTCCTGCTGGTAGATCTGCTCAACGATGTCTGCTGAAAAAGGCTCCTGCTTGTCCTGCTGGCGCGCTGATTCTGACCAGTGCTTGGCTGCTAGCTGTGTCAGCTTGTCACCAGCAATCTATAGCGTACATGAAGCAGAGACAGTTTTCAGAGCAGTGACAGCAGGCAATGCTGGGTGCTTAAGCTAGTTGCTGGATGTGGTGAAACTGCGATTGGAGCTTGTGAGACCATGGATGTACAGTGAACCCTGTACAAGCTGCTGCTGCATTCCTAATCAGCGACGCAATCACACCCATAGAGATGGAGTCTCGCTTCCAGCAGATGCGGTCGATTCGTTCAATAATCTGACGCCTGATGGCTGACTGATCTAAGACTATGCCTGTAAGGAGAGTACCGTCTGAGACGGAGGATATATCCACGCACAAAGTTCCCTCTTAGAAACGCAATGAATGCTGAGACTGTATAGCAACACGGCCAATGAACATCACAAAAACACAGTGAACAATGCAGCATATAAAGTAAGTCTGAGATGCATTCTGAGCCCCACATGCTGTGTTGCTGTACACGGCCACTGCTTTGCAGCTGCTGTGCACTGCTGCTCCTGCTGCTGTGCGCTGCTGCTGGGGACTGTGAAAGTGTCGGGCGGTGTCGCAATCTGCCAACTCATTACTATGGCGATGGTAAGCTGGCATCACCTCTTCAAGCGTCAGCATGCCCCTGCCCGCCTTAGTTGCTGCTGGTCCCTGCCCAGCCCTTTCAACAACAACATCCTCCACACTGGTGGGCCTGGCCCTCTTAGCAGGTGGCCCGTCGTTGACTGCATCATCCCTTGCCATACTTAGACGGCAGCCTCCGGCTATAAAGCTTTAATGGCTCTCCTGCATCTGTTCACTGCAGTGTGATCGCCCTCAAGGGAGGTGCTGGCCCTGATGTCTGCCGATTGAACGGCGCAAGTGCACAAGTGAAATCGTAGAATGCAAACTTGTTAAGTTTGTGGTGGAAGCAGCACTGCTGCGATATGCCACGACACAAGCCTCCTGCGTCAGGGCGTCTGGGCGGCAGATTAATGAACGATGATATAAGGCATGAAACCCCTCTATACAGCGCTGTAGTGACAACGTAACAACGGTCCTGGCTCCTGACAAATTTTGCGCAGCCCCTGCACCGTCCAGTCGCTATATTCCCAATCCCCAAAACAACATCATTTCAACCAGTATCAAAAGCTGATCGGGCATCTGCATAGCTCAAGCCCTTTGTCCACTGTTGACATTCCCGTACTTGAGCTTGCTGCATCTCAGAGCTCATTGCTGCGGACATCTTTGAAGATTGATCGTTGAGAGTTGCTTGTGTTGCCTGCAAGCCCAAGGATCGCACCATGGGCGGGCATGGTGGTCTGAACATCCTGCCACAGAAGCGTTGGAACGGTGAGCCATGCCAGCAGCAGGACACTCTCCTTGCGCACTTAATTGGACACGTATTGTCCCATACATGCATTACGCGCATGCTCATCATGAGTAAGCTCTTCATGAACACGGTGTTCAAGTTGGCATCTTGGCTTCACAGTTGGTGTTCCAACTGCTGTCGGGCTGCAGTGTACAACCGTGACAACCGCCTCAAGGTAGCCCGTGATGAAGCCAAACATGCCGCTCAGGAGCAAGAGTTGCAAGCCAAACACAGAGCAGCAGAGGCAGAGGCTCGTCGCAAACTGCTGTTGCAGAGGGCCAAGGAGCGTAGGACAGAAGTCATGCAAAATGCAGGCTTAGCTGAGGCAGTAGAAACAGCCGACGACCAGACTGTTGTGATAGATAACGAGCAGACTGAGCAGTTGGATAGGGTTTATGAACAGGAGGCAGCGGAACAGCATAAACAATTTGTGCCTGCTCAACAAGTGCATGCACCGCGTACTGAGCAGCAACAGTTGCAGCTTCAGGAAGAAGGAGAAGAGGAGCCGCCGTTGGAGCATATCAACTTCTGGAAAGATTTCGAAGCCAAAGCTGAGCATCCTGATAGACAGGTGAGGCTATTGCCGTGCCATAATCGCACCCACACAGCTGTTCAGGGTGCTGTATCCAGTCCCCAAGATGCCAACATCCCACCAGACCAGCATTGCACAGCGGTTGTGATGTAGTGGCCGTAAAACCTCAATCCAGCAAAGGCACTAGGACCTGCACACCTGCATACATTGAATGCAGCATTGACTCAAGCTCATCATGGGTATCTGTGTGGTGGTTCCTCCTGTGGTCAATAAGTATACCAAGCAACTGTCTGGGCTGTGCCTGTGTTGGACTCTGTTTGTTTGTAGAAAGAAAAGAAGGAGGAGAAGCGCAAGAGGGGCAACCCCGATACATACACTTCAGATGCTCGGTTTGATGAGAGCTTTCAGCTGGGTCACGGTTTGTCCGGCCCAAAACCCTGGTATGCTCGTGCCGTGGACCCCTGTGTTCAGCAGCAATGGGAGCAGGTTGACGACCAGCAGCAGCGGAGATGGCAGCACCAACAGCAGCAGTGTATGCTTGCCCTCCCAAGGCACGATAGCAGCAAGAGGCAGGGTAGCAAGAGGAACAGGAGCAGCAGCCCTAGTGATCCTGGCAGCAGCAGCGACAGCAGTGCAGAACGCAGGCATAAGGCCAGCAAGCGCAAGCCCAGCAGTAGTAGACACAGAAGCAGCAAGGACCGCAAGCACAAGAAGTCACATAGCAGAGATAAGGTGAATGAGCGCTTGGTGCTATGTGGATGACAGGGCTTTGTGCAGCAAATCACACGATCAGTCCTTCTTTGAAGGTTGACACAGAAGTGCGCCATCACACGGGGCCCTCAGCAGCCATATGCTGACCTGGCAGAGTCATGCAAGCCTTCAAATGGCAGTCAGATCAGTTAGCTACTGCAGTGCAAAAGCAGAGGGATAACCCCTGCGGTGACAAGATTTGCCACAGTTACATTCCCCCTCCCAGATCCCGCTGCAGCACTGCGTAATGTGCAGCACAGTTCCTGCCAAAATGCGCTTTCCATATAATTATGACATTGGTGCGCAGTATGCTGCAGTTGCATTATCTTGGGGAGGTAGTATCCCTGTCATCAAGGGCTCTTGTTTGTCACAGTGTGTACCAGGCCATCGATGTGTTGTTCGTGTTGCACCTGCAGCACAAGAAGCGCGACAAGCGTCAGAAAGGTTCCTCATCCTCAGACCCATCAGCAGATGCTGAGAAGGCCCTGGCGGTGGCTCGCCTGCGTGCAGAACGGCTTGAGCGGGAGGCTGCTGAGAGGCACAGGAGCTTGGTAGCCACTGGACAGGCGTAAGTGCAGCAAACACGTGCCACCGACACTGCCCTATGCCCAGCAGATGCAGATGATGTTGTCTTTTGCATTATGCCCATGATGGTGGGTTTGATGAGCAAGTGCCCCTGAGTCTGCTGCTGTGTTGCCTCTGTCATACTGTTGCTGCAGGCCTGCCCCCACCAAGCGTTACAACAGCTCGTATGGTTATGCAGATGCCTTGAAGGCTGGTGCCATGGGTCCAGCTGGAGTAGCTGCTGCCAGGGGCGCTTCAGTTGCAGCTATCACTGGCTTGGGGCAGCGCTTCAGATGATGAGCAGCAGCAGCAGCAACCACTACAACAGCAACTGCAGGGCAGGCCGTGGGCATCCCTCATCAAGTCACTCCAAGGAGGCTCTGAGCTGCGCATCCTCTCAGTCAGCCTGGTTGCAAAAGGCACTCAACAGATCTGATTGTCAACCAGGTCCGTGTGCTGTGCATTGCTGATTGGTGTATCGAGTTGAGAGCAGTTTGCAGCAGCAGCAGCAGCCAAGTCAAAATTGCCGATCAACACATAACCAGTGCATTGAGGCCCGGTTACAGAGCCCTCCAGCAGCGCAGCCAGTCTGATCGCCTCTCTGCTGCTGCATTCCGTGCAGCCATGACGTGCTGGCACTGATGCGATTGTCACAACCACATTAGGAATCGGGAGGGGGATGGGTCTAAGAGACAGGCAACAGCCAACCAACCCCTCCGC